>JAATLQ010033390.1:62038-107840 GCA_013421005.1 Heliconius erato x Heliconius himera | reverse complement strand
AAACTAATTTAATAATACATTTTTATTACTACTATAAGTAGTGTAGACTAAGGAAATTATTATTTTATTCTTTTCTTTATTTTTTTAATATATATATACTTCAATAAAAGTATAATATCTGAACGTTACCTAGAGCGCTATTTTATACTTTATGCTTGTGCAAAAATTCAATAGTTTATCTTAACAAATAAAAAAGTTATCGATTTTTGATCTTATACAGACCTCAATTGCCCATAGTGCAGCGGCACGAGGTGTGACTGTAAAATCGACTGGTTGTAGGTTTGATCCCCACTCGAAGTTGTGAAATATTTACTTAAATTTATATATCCATTTTTTCGCTCTGGTATCGAGCATAAGCGCGGCGTTGAATTCTGCCACTCAACACACAATGCCTCTAAATTTCGGCAGAGAGTGGGGAACGGAGTGTCTTAACACTAGGTTCCCTCTGCCCACCCTGCTGTGTGCGGGATACAGCGTGAAGCTTTTTTTTTTAAAGGAAACTACAAGTACATTAACTACCTATAATCATAAAGCTTAATATAATATAAATAATGAGAAAGCAATTATTATAAAGACATTTTTCTATTAATTAATTAATTTAACAAATCATTACAAATTTAATACAAAAAACTATTTAATTCCCAATACTATATTTTACTGTTTATTTAAGTTTTTGTCTCAATATTTTTACGTGTCTCAACTTCGGTTGTAGGTTGTACAGCTATACAAACATACATTCCCTGCGATAGGAGCGCACGTGCGCGACGGGCGGCGACACCCGAATGCGGACGACTACCAACCGACAGCACACTATATATCGATAAACGTTATAACTCCACAAAACTGTTCACTTCATTATGAACTCTAATATATTGTGATAAAGCTTAATTTTGTTTCATCAATTTACAACACATGAGCCTTTACAAGCAAATACTACCGTACGCCCTCGAGACGACCGCCGCGCATGCGATGTCGCACCCAATATATCGAATGTGACGCGATCCATTGAAGGTTTAGTTGAACTGTTTAAATTATAAAAATATTAGATGAGAAATGTATGATAAATAGAAATATCAATCGGTTTCTTGATTAATAGTGTATGGGTGGTTACTACTTGCTTTGCATTCGGTATCATGATGATGTTCAAACCACTTTTGTTCGCGATTATGTTTTTGTGATGGTCGGTTGGCGTCGCTTCGTTATTTCGTATTTATTATATATATACATATATATTTTATTTGGCCTTTTGGCATAATTTTTGTATAAGTTAAAAAAATTAAATCAGCTTCACGCTGTATCCCGCACACAGCAGGATAGGCAGAGGGAACCTAGTGTTAACACACTCCGTTCCCGACTTTCTGTCGAATTCTGGAGGCATTGCGTGTTGAGTGGCAGAACTCAACGCCGCGCTTAACCTCGACACCAGAGCGAAGAAATGGAAATATAAATTTAAGTAAATATTTCATCTCCTCGAATGGGCATTAAACCCACAACCAGTCGGTTTTACAGTCACACCTCGTGCTGCTGCGCCACGACTGGCCTTTTAATTATAAAATGGCAATTTTATTATTAATAAGCGTTTTGTATTTGTTTATTATATGTATTTGTCATATATAAAAAAGAAAACAAGAAAATAGATTAGATAGACTACTATAGTTATAAATATGTTATAGAAAAGAGACATTACGGTTCCAATATTATAATCTATTATATACTAAAACAAAGAAGTACTTCTTCATAGTACATCTTCCAATCCAATTAAATAAATATATTTTAGAATAAATCCATTAAAAAGGGATTCTGAATTATATAAAGATTGACACGAACGGTTAAAATACGTCAGTACATCTTCACTGACAAAGAAAACAGGCCGTTTCCCATTTTACGCCTACTTTGTTCCAATATTGGGATCCTTATCTTCAACAAGATAATTATTTGTTTGACCAACACATTTTGTTTTCACTAGAAAAAGGATAAGCCATGCTATTGAGCTGTTTTTATTATACTAAAGTTGTAGGTTCGATTTCGTTTTGAGGCAATGCTTAAATTGTTATATTTCTTGGTCACATAAGACAAATTGCGACGTTGGGTTTCGCTTTTGCATAATATATTTATATATAATATAAACTGAGGCCAGTCGTGGCGCAGTGGCACAAAGTCTGACTGTAAAAACCGACTGGTTGTGGGTTCCATCCCCACTCGAGGAGATGAAATATTTACTTAAATTTATATTTCGATTTCTTCGCTCTGGTGTCGAGGTTAAGCGCGGCGTTGAGTTCTGCCACTCAACACGCAATGCTGAATTTAATGCCTACCTATATTTAATTACTTAAAAGCTGTAGGTATAAGTACTTGACGTAGAATTCAAATTCAATCCATCACGGGCTCGGCAATTTATTTTTATTAAGATTTTAGAGAAAATGTCAAACTCTTATAAATTGGTCGCTCAAAGAACACTTAAAAAATCGAGAACTTTTGGTATTTATCGTTAACATGTTAATATAAAATTAAAATCAATTTTTTAACCTGTTAATACATTATTTATATTGTAAATATATAAATAATTAATAAAAATCCTAAAAAAATGCATGGAAAGCAAACCTAATACTTTATATATTTCAAATACTTAATTAGAAAATGTATAAAAAATTTCTAAATGTAAACTTTAAAAATGTTATTTTTTTTTTATATATTTAATTTTTATTTCTTAGACCACCCACATTACTACAAGGTAGAGAAAGAAGACATTGGTGTTGAAACTGAGGCCATCGTGTAGTAAGGCTACAAGAGTGTAACTATAATTCGGATTGCGGGTTCGATCTCCACCCGGGGGAATGAATTTATTAATATTTTCATTTCTTCGCTTTGGCACCAATACAAAAAACCGGCGTTGAGTTCCGCCACTCAACACGCAGTTTTTTATAATTGTTTTTTTTTTTATATTTTCTTCCTAACCAGGTAAACTAATAGGTAATTCAATAGTAATATACCCGGATGATCGTCAAGGGTG
Source organism: Heliconius erato x Heliconius himera (assembly GCA_013421005.1). Lineage (NCBI taxonomy): Eukaryota > Metazoa > Arthropoda > Insecta > Lepidoptera > Nymphalidae > Heliconius > Heliconius erato x Heliconius himera. The sequence goes on along the minus strand of JAATLQ010033390.1, from coordinate 104,830 downwards.
ACTAGGATCGGAGTACCACCGGATGTCAAACCCAAGGCGAAGCAAACATCCGACTGGGTCACTAACCCCTATGTAGGGGAGTTTTTTCTGTTACATCGTGATACAGTATTAAATGTAAACTATTATAATATATGTTTACTGTGTAGTTGGATATTATATTATAAAATGCTATGCATTGCTAAAATGATCCTGTAAGTATAAAAAAACATATAGAACAATCTATTAAACCAAACAAAGATATATATACAAAATATGTGTTAGGCAAAATTTTGTAATTATGCGTATGTCAGTCAGTATGTCGAAAATATTTATTAAATAATAATTAACAATTAATTATTATACAATTAATAAATTAATATTTTGAGAAAACGAAAAAAAATCTTTAAGCGTTTTACTCAAAGTGCCCTCCCTGGATAAGATAATGAAAACTAAACGTACCTTCGTGTAATAAGCTTACTTAGAATAGATATAACAAGCTAACAGTTTAAAGAAATGAAAATTTATCCTTTTTTTTACTCATCATGTTATTTATAAACTAGATGGCTAGATAGCCAGACGTGGCTCAGAGGCACAAGCGTGCAAGATGTGATTTGATTTTAACATGTAGAGTTTCCAGAAAAAATGCCTCCAGAATCCGGCGGAAAGTGAGAAACTGAAGTGTTTCAATGGGAACGAAGCGTTACTTACACTAGGTCCTGAGGTACCACTTGCCAACCCTGCTATGTGCGAGATACAGCGTGAAGCTTAAAAAAAGAGATACAGTACCTAGTGATACTCCATTTAATTTCACATTTCGGATATTTAGAGTCATTACGTAGATTGGTGGAACTCAACGCCGAACGAAAACCTGTCTATATTATATGTAATAGATATTCTTTCGAAAAGGATCTGAACCCACAAACATCGTGTCTTGTTGCATTGCTCACGATGACGTCATATTTATTAAAAGTTCTTATAATGAATACGTATGGTCTTGAGCCATAACTTTATATGCAATTAGTTGAGTCAGACAATATGCTTTTTGACCTGTTTAGGTCACGCGCGGGCAACCTTAAGTCATTTTTGAAGCATAAAAGCTTCAAATTTTAAACCCCGTTTAAAAGATGTAGCTTAATACAATATTTAATTAAATCAACTTCTCGCTGTATCCCGCATATCGCAGGATAGGCAGAGGAAACCTAGAACCTATTCTGTCAAGTTCTGCCACTGAACGCGCTTTGCCTCAACACCAGAGCAAAAAAATGAAAATATTATTATATATAAATTTAAATAAATATTTCATTTGCTTGAATGGGAATCGAATTCACAACCAGTCGCCTCTATAGTCAAACTTGTGCCTCTGCGCTACAACTGACCTCAAAATAATATATATATATATATATATATATATATATATATATATATATATATATATGAGTAGTACTAAGAAATGTGGTTTTTTAAAAAGCAGATTCACATACTTAACACGTATTAATCCTAAGCTGGAATTGAACCTACACTACTTATTAGCTAGATTGGCATGACAAAGGGGGGGGACCTTTAAAACACTTTCATTCTTTACTTCTTGAGGCATCGCGTGTTGAGTGGCGACGAACTAAAATATTAAATATTTCTTTCCCCAAACGGAATAGAATCCACAACCGGTCTGTTTTCGGTCGCACGCCTGTGCCCCTGCGCCGCGACGACCTCTCTCCCCAAGAAATATTTGTCTACTAGAATTTTATAATTTTATTACGATGCTTTATCGCAATTTATGGTGTTTTTAAAAGCGCAATAAAATAAATAAAAATATTTATAATTCCATTGCCTCCAGAATTCGGCAGAAAGTGGGGAACGGAGTGTCTTAATACTAGGTTCCCTCTAGCTGCTGTGTACGGAATACAGCGTGAAGTTGATTTAATTTAATTTAAATTTTTAACTTGTTATCAAACTTAAAGTACTATAACAACATAAAATATATTTGTAATATATAAATAAAAACATTTAAATTCAAAAACGTTATATACGAATAAGAAGAGATTATATATTTGTGTATATCCTGTGTATAGTGTACAGAATATACAAAAAGCTTTCTTATTACCTTATATTACATTAAAATTATTAATTATTAAATTTATAGTACATAAAACTGTAAACAAAATAGCTAGCGTACTAGCTTTGTTCACTTTACGCACCACTATACAGATTTTGTGGGGACGAAAAGGTTCCAAAGGTTACCTGGGTCTCAGTGCTATAGTATATCAAACAGCTGCATAGTAGTAGCCTTCCGAAACGACTGCACTTACCTGCTGGGTACCTTTTGTATGACAATATGATATTAAATATTTAAATTATTTGTCAAAGTTAATACAGCGCGTCTTTGAGTTTTAAGTTCCCGAAGAACTCCAAGAAATATTATATTTCAATAATATGAGTACCTACTAAGCAGAAATTTTATAGTAATGTTTATTTAATCTCTCTTTGGTGAATGGATGAAGAAAATATTTTTATGAAAATATATTTTACGTTGTGTCTCATATAATCTTAATTGTGGTCTTTCGTGGCGCATAGGCACAAGTGACTGTAAAATCACCACCACCACCATATTTTTTTTAATAACATCATAAATTGCGTTAAGACATTGTTATAAAAAAAAGAATTCTAGTAGAGAGATAATCCTTGAGGAGAGCCACAAGTGTACTGCCATAAGCGAGATAGATTGGAGATTCGATTCCTACTCTAGGAAATGAAATATTAAGTTATTTCGTCCCTTCGCTCTGGTGTCGATGCAAAACGCGATGTTGAGTTCCGCCACTCAACACGCAATCCCTCTATTATCCGGCGCTAAGTTCGATCTTAACACTATAACCTATGGCAACGAAGGAAAGCTGAAAAAAAATCTAAAATTATATTTTATTACAACCCTATTACCCTACTTTTGAAATATTAATTCCCATACAATGAAATAACTTATTCATATTTTTATCCACTTTTCTAATGGGCTTTACAATACATATACATGTACATACAGCTACACTCATTTTTATATATATATATATATATATATATATATATATATATATATATATATATATATATATATATATCTTGAATTATATGTTAATTGACGTTTTATTAATCTATTCTAACAGTATAGGCATAATCAAACAAGACTCGAGTTCAACCCGATCAATCGATCAATCTCAATTCAAATTGTACTCTGTGATAACCTAAAACTATTGTAGTCAATATAAATTACTCTTTTAATTGTAGTAATATATATGTATGTATATATATTTTAAGCTAATATGTATTATATTTTTTATTTAAAACTATTAATAAAAAATCAGCTTCACGCTGTATCCCGCACACAGCAGGGTAGGCAGAGGGAACCTTGTGTTAAGACACTCCATTCCCCACTTTCTGCCGAATTCTGGAGGCATTGCGTGTTGAGTGGCAGAACTCAACGTCGCGCTTTGCCTTGACACCAGAGAGAAGAAATGGAAATATAAATTTAAGTAAATATTTCATCTCCTCGAGTGGGGATCGAACCCACAACCAGTCGGCCTTAAAAATGTTAAATTACTTTATTTTGAAGTCCGTTATAAAATACCATCGATAGAATTATTTATGTAGTAAATATATATAATATATTAAAGGTTATTCATTATAATCTTTATTCTTGATCTTCTCATTGTTACCCGCACATACTTGGGTATGGCAGAGGGAACCTAGGAGCCTAGTGGTAAGACTCCTTGTTTCCATTTAGACACTTCCCTTACCCATTTTCCGTCGAATTCCGGAGACATTGCGTATTGGGTGGTGGATCACATCGCTGCGCTGTGCCTCGTTGCCAGATCGTTGAAATTAAAATATTAAATATTTCATTTACTCGAGGGAGAATCGAACCCACAATTTGTTTATGTTTATGCCCCATGTGGCCCCGCGCCACGACTACTCTCTATGAATAATCTTTAAAAAAGTGGTAAAAATAGTAAGCAATCTCATTTGATCGTCATATTAGGTGAAAAGGTTGTATATATTGTGTGTCGTGGGTGTGTTACAAATGTGAGTTGAACTTTATAATAAATTAATAGAATAAACAAATTCCATTTGGTAAATTGTAAAGGTTAAACTTAAACCTGACTCCTCGTGGAGTATTTTTTAAAAAAAATCTACCAACTAAGGCTACACGATGTTCTGAGACCAGTCGTGGCGCATTGGCAAAAGGTATGACTGTAAGCACGACAGGTTGTGGGTTCGATTCCCACTCGAGAGATGAAATATTTACTTAAATTTATATTTCAATTTCTTCGCTCTGGTGTCGAGGTTAAGCGCGGCGTTGAGTTGCCACTCAACGCGCCACGACTGGCCTCAAACATTATATATATCTCAAACATTACATAACATCACATATTTTCAAATACATCCAAAACTTTATAAAAATAAAGGAAAAACAGTCTTTAAGTTTCAAAATTATATAATTCACCAGCGTGACCCGATTTCAACTCGATGAATACTTACCTACTAAAAAGCCTCCTTTGTTAAGGCAGCCGTTGGTTTGTCTTTATATAAAAGTTTCAAATACTATGCGGAAATTAAATAGAAAATATTCTCACTAATTTTGTGTTTATGTTTACTCTGTTTCTTAATTAAGAATGTTAGAAATTAGAATATTATTATTTGGAAGAGATAGTTTCGTATTTTTTTAATAAAAAATAATAATAATAATTTACTTACTAGCATGATTGGTAGAGGTTTACTTACTCTTAATAGGTTCCCTATTAAGAGTAAGTAAAAATTAGTTACTTAAGATAATTCATTCGCACATTCCGTACAATTTTTTAAACATTTTTATTATATTTATATTTTTTTTATTGAGTGGCGGAGTTCAAGATCGCACTTTGTGTACAAAAGCTGGGAAATTCAGTGTGTATCAAACCCAACCAGACATTTTACCACTCCGCCACGATTAACTTGATACAAGAGAAATATTTTACTTCGATAATACAATTTTAAAGTATTTTAGGGCAGCACTAGCGCAGGGGTACTAGGGTGCGACTGCAAATGCGATATAGAGGTTGTGGTTTCGATATCCACTCGAGAAAATTACATATTGAACATTTACATGTTCTCAGTTTGGTAATGAGGTGAGCGAATCCAAACAGAGTGTCTTAACACTTCGTTCCCAAGTTCCACCTGCTTACCCTGCTATGCGCGGGATACAATATAAAACTAAAAAAAAAGTATTTTAAATATTAAATCAAATCAGCTTCACGCTATATTCCGCACACAGCAGGATAGGCAAGAGGCAACCCTGTGTTAAGGCACTCTGTTACCTACTTTCTGCTGTGCTTTGTCTAAGACACCAGAGCGAAGAAACGGATATATAAATTTAAATAAACATTTCATTTCCTCCAGTGGGGATCGAACTGACAACCAGTCCCTCTTACAGTCACGCCACGATTGTCCTCAAGTATTTTAAAATAAAATAACCACAATAGAACAGAACCCAAAACCATGGCAAGCAGTCAGACATGTTCCCAATGCGCCACTATGACGCACTTATGAATAACCAATAACATTATAGTTAAGTATATCTTTTTTTTTTCGTATATCTAGGTCAGCTAGCTAGTAGCTAGTCGTGTCAAACAAACCTCAAATTCTTGTGTACGACTTGTACGAGTTACATGTGGATGTTAAGTAGTCCAGTTCCACGATACTGTAAAATCAAATAATAAAAATTATTATAATAAAGTATCATTTTAATCTTCTTATAAATTTAATTTCCGTCTTATTTATTTGATTAACGTAATTTAATATTTGCACTTTATAATTAGTACAAAATATACTTTTATTACATAAGAAAAATAAATTTTACATTTTTTAATATGAAAATATGTAAAAAAAACACTCTTTCGAGGGTGGGACAAGGGGCCAAGCCATCGGTGGCTAGGCCTCCAGGAAGAGGAACCTCCTCAAAATACGCGCATCTTCATAATAGTTATTATTAAGTTGACTGTGCAGTGTGCACACACAGCACTGTGCAATGTATATGTTTGTATTAAAAGTAATACTGTGGTTGATAAAAATTAGTACCTAAGATTCCACTACCTTACACGTATTTGCTGTGAACGTTTGAAAAATGAAAAATAAAATATACGTTACGTTAAACTACCGTAATATAGATAAATTAATTAGAAATAAATTATACACCATCTTCATACATATATGGGAACCCACTGTGTTTTAACAGTAGGTTCCCATTAACCTGAAATTCCTTTCCTCCATTCCTGGGGTTCTCATAACACTAAGTTCCCAGATTTATAGTAACCTAGTGTTAAGACACTGTTCCCATTAAGACTAATCCGTTCCCCATTTTTGCCGGAGAAAATTAAAAAATTAAATATTTAATATCCTCGAGTAGGAATCGAACTTACAACCTGTCGCGTTTACATTCACACGCTTGCGCCTCTACGCCACGACTGACCTCAGATCGAAAATATATTTAATATACGAATATATGAAACATTCCTGTGAATTCCACACGGCAAGCCAGCGTTTTAATTATTATAATATTTAGTAACGCCGGATCTGAAAAAAAACATACCTACCCTTTTATACCACACGAAATTACCAAAATTGAATTAGAACTAGCTAAGCTTTTCAAAGAAAAATGTTAATAGAAGAATGTCTTCTATGAAATCTAACTATATCTAATATATTTAGCACCTTTATTGGCTTTTAGAAAAAAGGACGCAGCTTCCTTCTATGCTGTATATTACGAATTCAATTTCCGTTTGTAATAAATACCGATTTGTATCGATCATAAATGTAATAGATACTGGTTCTTGCGCCAGAGGTATAGAAATTTGCAAAAAAAATGTATTGACTTATATGTAATTGAAAGTTTATGTTCATTTCTATTTTTACATGTATGTACATTACTGTACTACATACATTCTTCACACTTATTTAATATATAATCAAAATCAGTTTCACGCTGTATCCCGTATGCAGGGTAAGCGGAGCGAGGCTTGTGCGAAGACACTCCTCTCTCTACTTTGAATTTTGGAATTGCATGTTGTGAGTGACTGAACTCCTCGTCGCGCTTTTTGCGTCGACACCAGAGCGAAAAATGAAAATATTAAATATTTTATTTCCTGCAATGGGAATCGAGCCTACAACCTGTGGTGCTTAGAGTCGCACGCTTGTGCCACTGCGTCACGACTGGCGTCGTCATCTATTTTATGTATACTTACTTAAACACCTCATTTCTTTAATCGCGTCACTTTTTATAGACAGAGAGCACTTTCATCCATAACAGTGTCTAACCAGTATACTTACTGATTAGCTAAACGAAAATATTTTAAACATAATCATTCCCCTCAGTGAGATTCGAACTCACAAGCATCAGTCTAATACGCCATGTCATATATTTAATTAACGATTGTCATCGTATTTTTTAAATAATACAAAAAACAACGATTTTTTTTATATAATTTCTACCATTTTTTTTTAAATTAAATTATATAATCGTATGTACCTAGAAATGAATGAGAATACAATAAACTGTAAAGATATGGGCATATTAGTTAACATTGTAAACTCTGCCTTCTCATTTGTAAGCCAAAATGACGAATCAGCAGTTCCAAAACCACACGACTGACCGAAAGCTGCTTAATGTGTACGCTTACGTGATATCCCTAATCTCCTAAAGGTTTAGATCGAAGTACCCCTTAAAGTTAATTTTCGTAAAATCTTACAGTCTATGTACAACACCAATATTTGAAGAACTGCGTATTTTCAATAAACATTACTTCGGTTGCCTGCAATTCTAAAGATCGGTAAGGGAGTGGCGTGCCAATTTACAGTGGACGTATTATGTAGAGGCCGCTGAGCATCTAGCCGACTAGTCTGCGGAGCGGTCGGTCGATTCGTTTCACATTTGGGGGAGAGGAAATAATCTCGGGTGTTTCGCACGAAATAAAATATGTTGCCGCCGCTAAGTTTGTAAAGCGAATTTCTAAGACATTTATTTAGTTATCCAAATTAATATGTTTGTAGAGTTTGAGAATGCGAGAGCTAATAGGTAATACGTGTAAACTGGAAGGTAGAGTGATGGAGTATGGAGTGTCTTAGCACTAGGTTCCCTCTGCCTATCCAGCTTTGTACGGGATACAGCGTGCAGCTAATTATTATTATATACAATTTGTATGTACTTAACCTTTTTATTTTCTTCATATCATAAAATAGTGAATCATTATCACACTGTATAATATTATTATAAATGTGAATGTTAGTTTGTTTGTTACGCTTTCACGCCAATATGATACTACAGAACCGATTATAATGAAACTTTAAACCACATGTTCTTAGTGGTATTAGAAAAGACAGGATACTTTTCATTATTTTTTTTATATATATTATCTTTTGTCTATAATATAAGCTTGGCTTGAAGCTTTTTTCGCGGCGTTGAGTTCTGCCACTCAACACGCAATGCCTCCAGAATTCGGCAGAAATTGGGGAACAGAGTGTCTTAACACTAGGTTCCCTCTGCCTACCCTGCAATGTGTGGGATACAGCGTGAAGCTGATTTTTTTATGTCATTTTTATAAGCTTGACAAATAAAATAATCTTTATAACCGAAATTTTATAAAGAATACCATTGTACAAACTTTATTAAAGCAATTTCCGATTTAAAACGTTTGCAATAGAAATGGCAGTTCGATCGGGAGAGTAGACGAAAGCGACAAGCAAATTAATATAAATCTTAAAACGAGCCCTCTAAATTTATGCGTGGCAGTAGGTACTGGGGTTCGAGACCGTAACAATAAATGTAAGCTCTCAAAAGGGGTCCATATTTCTGGGAATTATATCACTTTATGACATACTCACTTCACTTGGCAAGTGTGGTATTAACATAAATGCTTCTGATTATATTGGTAACAAATAGAAATGGCGAGGTCAGTCGTGGCGCACGGACACAATGTGTGACTGTAACCGACTGGTTGTGGGTTCGATCCCCACTCGAGGAGATGAAATATTTACTTAAATTTATATTTCCATTTCTTCGCTCTGGTGTCGAGGCAAAGCGCGGCGTTGAGTTCTGCCACTCAACACGCAATGCTTCAAGATTTCGGCAGAAAGTGGGGAACGAAGTGTCTTAACACTAGGTTCCTTCTGCCTACCCTGTTGTGTGCGGGATACGTGAAGCTGATTTGATTTGATTTCGAGAGCCTTAGAAAATTAGCAGCAGCCGTTAACTAACTAATTGGCAGTGTTTTAAATCCTATCGAGAAGCACTTGAGTCAATTACTTAGCTGTCCGTAGACTCCTCGAGGATGGCGGACCGTTCTACATTTACTGATTGTTAGGTGAATATTTTAGTTCTTTTTTTCATCTTTACGCTGTATCCCGCATGGGTAGGATTAGAAGAGGGAGCCTAATGTTAAGACACTCCACTTCCTACTATCTGGTGGCATTGTATATTGACTGGCGGAGCTTAACGCCGCGCTTTCAACAGCTTTTTATAATGTTATAGATTTTTTAAAATAAAATGAATCTTTTATACGTATAAAAATAAAAAGTCTATAAACATAAGTACATATATGTTTTAGAAAAATCACTAAGGTTTAAAGGGCGAAAGTGTCAATTTGATAAAATAAATCGCCGAGCTATTTGTCCGTACCCCACAAAACGATTTCCGTAACATTCGCACGTCAAATTCTGAATAACGCCAACTTTGCTTTGGTATTTTAAATTATTCCAATGAACATATTAGGTAATTAGTAGCTAATAATATCATTTCTATTTTGGCCAATAAATTAAATAAATCAAAATCAGCTTTACGCTGTATCTCGCAACCCTCCCCCTAGTTAACCTAGTGTTAACCCAGTCCGTTCCCCACTTTCCGCCACATTTTTCGAGGCATGGCGTGTTAAGTGGCGTGACTTTCCACCGGGCTTTGATTTTGGCCAATTAAATTACATGTATATATTATAATCAGTTTTTTTAGGTTTGACACATACATTTATTTCACTCAACATATAAATATAGGAGCAGAAAAAATCTAAAAGTGAAGAATGTGTTTTAACATTAAAACCTTAGGGCCTATTTATAAATAACAGCATATCAAGAATATGGGCATAGGTTCTAGAGAACCTTAGGAGATATCCCTTCCTTCCTACATATTTGCGTAAAATATAAAAAAAATATATTTAACTGTGATCCTGAATGCGGTTCAGTAACAACAAGCTTCTTACTAAAAAGTAGTAACGTAAAAAATAATTGAAAAGAAACATGTTAGTTGTAAATTGAGAATTCAAATGTTAATGTTTGAGGTTTGTGAAACTATCACACAGCATAGTAGGCAGAGGAAACCTAGTGTTAAGACACTCTGTTCCACACTTTCCGCCGAATTTTTCGAGGTATTGCGTTTTGAGGGGCGGAACTCAATGGCCAGAGCGAAGAAATGAAAATATTAATGAATAATTAAAATACATTCCCTCGAGTAAATATCAAACCCACAACCGTCGCGTTACAATTACACCCTTGTGCCGCTGCGCCACGACTGTTTCAATATAATATTATAAGCTAACTTAAACTAACTAAAGTATATGATGACGTGGCCAATAATTCACTTATGCCAAGTATTAATAACCTATCTCCAACGTCAATCTTAGATTGTGTCATACATCTATCCAATCTCTAGATTGGATAGATATATTAAACAATCTAAGATTGACGTTGGAGATAGGTTATTAATATTGGGCGTTAGACAGACAGATACGTAGTTGATATCCAGTCAAAAGAATTTATACGTTTTACTCAGAATTTAATCTTCCATATACGTGCCTACACCGTCTATCGAATATCCAGTACAGCATTCACTGTTTTTTGTTTTCCCCTTCGTCCAGCTCGTAAAAATCCATTCAAGGATATGTGGGGCAATTCAATATCAATTTACAATAATAGTATAGGAATTATTCTTATGAGCGCCATTTTAGTTTTTTTTTTTTTTATAATATTGATTTATCTCGTGTTTTATATATCTATACTTACAATCGTATTGGAACGGTGTCTGTATATGGTGATGGTACATGTATAACAAGAAAGTGTTTGGGGCCTTTATTAATGATCTGGAGGCATTGCGTGTTGAATGGCAGAACTCAACGCCGCACTTTTGCCTCGACACCAGAACGAAGAAAAGAAAATGTAAATGTAAATAAATATTTCATTTTCTCGAGTGGGGATCGAACCCACAACCAGTCGGTTTTACAGTCACACTTTGTGCCGATGCGACGACTGGTCTCTAAATAAAATTTTATTTCTATATTAAAGTACTAACCTCATGACACAAATTTTGCCAAAATATAAATTGTAATAAAGCTATTTTATCTGTATGAAGTGTTAAACAGTCGATATGAACGTAACCGCAGCTACTAAATTATTGTATACTCGAATATATCTAGTATACATTAAAATTTCAATTATATTAAAAGTTTCTATTAATATTTATTAATAAATATATTCTATAACATGGAAGTAAATAATTGTAATTTATCATGTAGAGTTCACTGCTATAGTAGTTAGTAGTGCAATATAATATGTTAGTAATTTTTTTTTTTTTTAGGTTCACTCTTTATCCTGCACATAGCGGGCAGGCTGAGGGAACCTGGGAACCTATTATTGAGACACTCCGCTCTCATTAAGACACTACCTTTCATCGCTTCCCGCTGCATTGCGTGTTGTGTGGCGGAACTCAACGCCACGCTTTGCCTTGATACTAAAAAAAAATTTAATATTTAATTTCCCCGTGTGCAAATCGAACCCATATCCACTTTACATGCACACCCTTATTCCATCGAGCCACGACAGCTTCAACCTACTAATTAATAAATATTATATTTACACATGGATTTTAACATTTTTGTAAATTAATCTGGTTTAGCAGTTCTAAAGAAGTAGTATTACCAACATTACACAGACTGATTAAGATAAGCAACGCTTACCCCAGTCAGGTATGAGATGGGTGTGCAGATGACCTTCTCAGCGCTGCCAAAAGCACTTTATACAGCTAATCTCTTTTGATGATTTTTATCTCATCTTGAAAAATAAGCTCTTATTCTATTATTATGATACTACTCATGGGCGTAGGAATAGGAGAGCCGGGTCCTCCCACCCCAGAATTATCTTGTGCCCACCTCAAATCCTACAAAAAAACTGAAAAAATAAGAGGCCATCGTGCAGTATCACAAGGCCAGGGTCAGACTGAAAACACGACGGTTGTAGGTTCTATCCCCTCCACTCGGGGGAAATTGGTTACTATTTATTAATATTTTCATTCCCTCGCTCTGATAGCACACCAAAACGTGGTAAAACATGGGGAACAGAGTGTCTGAACACCGAGTTCACTCTGCCCTCTCTGCTATATGAGGAATTGCGGGATATAATGTGAACGTATCCCCCATCCCCAAAAAAAATGCCAATGAAACCTTTTTTACTTCACTTTGCTTGCTTTATCATTAAGACCAGCAGTTAACAAACGAGGCAGTACAGCTGCTACTTTCAGAAAGAGTTCAATGCCACACGTTGTCCTTATATTGGGTTAAATATCCATTTATTCAGAGAAACACTATTTCAATTATAATTTGAATTATTGCAAAAAACGATTGCAATACAATATTACTATAATTTACTATAATATATTATTTGTGCATATATCATGTTAAAATTAATATGAATATTGAGGCCAGTCGTGGCGCAGGAGCACAGTGTGTGCTGTGGGTTCGATTCCCACTCGACGAAATGAAATATTTAATGTTTTCATTTGTTTGGTGTAGTCTCGTGACGTTGTTGGCTATTGAGTTACGCCACTCATTACGCAATGTCCAGAATTAAGCGAAAACTTGGTAACGGAGTGTCTTAACACTATGTTCTCTCGGCGTACCCGACTGTGTGATACTGCGTGACGTTAAAAAATATATTATAAATTTGTATACAAAACAGATAAGGAAATATCAGCTTAGTTGCTTTCTGTGTAAAACACATTTCTTCTTATGTATAGCGTGTGTAGAAAATAATACGTAGTGGAATATTTTATCTCAAAAGCTTCTAAGTAAAATTTTTAAATTTGGCCTAAAAGAGTCCTTTGTTTACGATCGCATTTCAACGGCAAAGAGCTCGTGCAAAGAACGGGTGGCCAGTTGTACATGGATATAGGTAAACACGAATATATGAAGTATATAAAGTTACTTGAGACCGTCTTGGCACAGTAGCAGAGCGCTTGTGAGTTCGGTTCCCACTCGTGGGAATGAATTGCTTAATATTTTCACTCAGTCGCCCTGGTAACATGACCAAAAGAGTATCGCGACAACGTGCAATGTCTCAAAAATTCGGCGGAAAATGGAATACGGAGTGTTTTAGCACTAGATTTTCTTTACGCTATATGCGTGATACGTCATATATATATACTACACAGCAGGGTAGGCAGAGGGAACCCAATGTTAACACACACTTCGTTCCCCACTTTCTGCCGAATTCTGGAGGTATTGCGTGTTGAGTGGCAGAACTTAACGCCGCGCATAACCTCGAGCCAGAGCGAAGAAATGGAAATATAAATTTAATAAAATATTTCATCTCCTCGAGTGGGGATCGAACCCACAACCAGTCGGTTTTACAGTCACACCTCGTGCCGCTGCGCTATGACTGGCCTCAAACTGGCTGGCCTGGCTTTTTTATTTATATACTACAAATTCATACATTCCATTCAGTTCAAATCTTTCCATACAGCAACTCGTTATCGTACATTTCCTACAATACTATTGAAATATGGTAAAATTTTGAAATTGTGTCGACTTTCTAAGATTATTTCTATATTGTAACATGCACATCACCTACCAGCAATGCTACCATCAATATACGTTTATTATAAAACCATTTGGTTATCCTTTCTTCATATTTAAGCTATTTTAAACTCAAGAGCCTTACTGTATATAATATAGTAAAGTTATGAAAATGTAGATTAAAGGTATATAATTAATAATAAGGTCAGTCGTAGCACTGGTCTGTGGTCTGTTAACACGATAGGTAGTTCGTTCTCTGGTGTCTGGTCACTTAACATGAAAAGCCTCTAGGATTACAGCGAAAAATAGAGAAAGGTAGTGTTCTAATAGGAACGGAATGTCTTAATATAAGATTTCCAAGTTCTTTCCAGGCAGAAGGAACGCAGTGAAAGTAATATCTATTTAGCTAAACATTTTTTTTCAGATTTAAGCTTTTTTAATAATGCAAGCTTGCATGACAGAATTTAGTGTCGACGACACTCCTTTCTCCACTTTTCGCTCAAAATCGAGTTGCGTATTAAGGCGGAACACAACGCCGCACTTGTCTAAATATTTGTGGTATGTGTTTTAAAAGCTTCTTATAAAATAATTTATTTTTACCACAATTTACTGTACAGGTAAAATGTGCTCGCTAGGCGAGGAAGTAAGTAATACATCAATCTTTTACTAAGTTTTCGTTCATTTTTATATTCGATACGTCTTTAGTGACAAAATTTCAGAATCCGGTTTTTCCATTTTTATATATGTATTTTTCTTTTCTTCCAATTTGTACCTGTTCTATATATTCTTATATTAAAAGGCAAAACCTAATGGAATAAAATTAACAAAACTGTTTATTTAATACCATTAATAGTACATTAGTACGAATAATTGTAATTTATAACAATAAATAATAAAATTTTAATTATATTTAAATTTTTACGTTCTAATAGATTTTACCAGCTTCTACCTGTGGGCAAGTTATTAGATAAGAAGAGGAGAGCCTTCTTCGACTAATAGTCTTTCCAACATGTAAGACACTCCGTGTTAAGACTCTCTGCGTCCCACTTTCTTCCTAATACTGGAGGCATTGCGTGATGAGTGAAGAGCAAAAAAATATAAATATTAAATATTTCATTTCATTAAATGGGAATGGAACCCACAACCTGTCTCATTTACGTGAAGCCCTGCACCACGACTATCAATTTCAATTTTATAATATAAAAAAAAATTGTATTTTTCATATCATTAAATATTTTATTTTTGAGACACATTTTTATTACTTAAATTCGCAAAAATCGTGAAAAAAACACAAAAGACACGAGAACGATCGATTCCAACTGGTTTACTGCGGCGATGTTTTGCAAGCCGGGGTCAATGTCTCTTCACTTGACATACATTTCTTTGACACTCTATAGACCCATTATAGAGATGAAATGATGGCGGTACTGACGACTAACATCATATATATACAAAGAGAACTTTAGGATTCAACAACTCTAATCTCACTAAAATATACATAGTAAAATGGCAACTTTAAGCGTCACGGCATAGTAGGCGGAGGGAACCTAGTGTTAAGACAATCCGATCACCATTTTCCACCGGATTTTGAAGGTATTGTGTGTTGAATGGCGTAACTAAATGCTACTCTTTGTCTCAACACCAGAGCGAAGAAATGAAAATATTAAATATTTCATATACTCGAGCGGGAATCAAACCTACGGCCTGTCGTGTACAGTAAGACGTTATGCCCCGTCGCCACCTAGGGCCACATAAAAGGCCTCTGTAAAAAGACAATGAATAATAATATCACAATAACCTAACACCATCTTTGAAACGATCGGAGTGAAATGGAACTCCAAAAGTGTAACATGGTAGGTTGTGGTTTTTGACTATATTTCTTTTGTATTTTTTTTACTTTACATTGTATTCCGTATACAGCCCGTATATAGGATGGACAGAGCAAGGGAAGACTATTATCACGAGATTTTTACATTTTGAAGGGCGGAACTCAACTCCACGTCTCCGTCTTGTTACCAAAGTGAAAAAATTACATAATTCATTCCCCGAGAGAGAATTGAAACCACAACTGTTGCGTTTATAGTCAGAAGCTGTAAAGCTATAACTGCCTTAATGATCAGATTATATACGAATATAAACTATAATTTCCTTTTCTCGTTCCAAAAAGTCTCGACTTCGAGCAGAAGGTAAAAAACGGAGTGTCTTAACACTAAGTTCTCTTTGCCTACCTTACTCTACAAACAAAGCGTTTTTAGCTTCAACAAAAAACTAATAATATTGAATATACAAGTGATACAATAACCACATCGTTGTAGACATATTTACTCACAGATATAAACTACGGTAACGCGTGGGTTGCGGGTTCACGCCCCGGGGTCAATTTTTGTATTGATCGTACAGATTTTTCTTCCTTTTAAACTACGTAAAGGTTAGCGTGAGATTCGGCTCACACAGCTAGCTTAAAAATAGAAAAATATATTGTAGACACCTGCCGCTCTATTCACCTTTATCGTTTGAATATTCTGATATTTTATTATTTAAGCATTGGAAAAAAATTAAATGGGCAAAACACTATAGAGTTGTCAAATTTGGCATATGTTAGATTTTTTTCCGTCATTTTTTTAAGCTAGCACCATTTCAACAAAAATAACTTTGCCATTGCTTTAGTTATAAGTATTCAAGCCAAAAAATACCTTTATGACACATTAAAAGCAACGGAATCCGAAAATTAAAATAACTAAAGTTCTGCTTAGAGTCTTTCACTTTCAAGTGAAAATAGGAAAACGTTTAGATATTTCAAATTAAATTGAAATGTTGGGGTGACTAATTTTGTGAGGCCAGTCGTGGCGCAGCGGCACGAAGTGTGACTGTAAAAACGACTCAACACGCAATGCCTCCAGAATTCGGCAAAAAGTGGGGAACGGAGTGTCTTAATACTAGGTTCCCTCTGCCTACCCTGCTGTGTGAGGGATACAGCTTGAAGCTGATAAAAAAAAAACTACATGTAGCACTTTACTCTACTACTTTACAGTATATCTATAACACAAATACATATAAGTATCTGATATATTTTTTGGGTCCGTACCGTCCGTCCGTACTTTATAGTCCATCTGCCTGTCCGTACCGTATATCTAAGTATATATAAACCGTTCAAATCTACTTTGATTTCCTAAAAAATAATATTTTTACAGTTACTTACAAAATACATGGCCTTTTATAGCACAAAAAATGCGTATTCCGACACTATAAAGGGAATCAACATTTTAGTTTAGGCTAAACTAAGCTTTAGTTTCAGAAAAATCTCGAGATTTTTAATTACTGATCTCTCGATGTGCGAGTCCGACTCACACTTGTCCGTTTTTTTAGCATGAACATAGTAGTAGGTTAATATTTTAGGAAGGGTAGTATTTTTAATATTTGCCACCAACTGGTCCAAAAAACAATACTATACATAAATATACAGTGCGGTTCTCTGCAATTTTTAATACAATCAATACCTGCATGTCATTCATTATATACAAAAATAGCAGGAAAATAAGAAATTTTCCTATAAAATAAAAGTTAAGTTTTCCTTTAAAATCAGCAATCACTTCTTTGAAATTCATTACAGAAGTAAGAAATACGTCAAACGGAAATGTTTTTAACTTCACGCTTTATCTCGTATAAAGTGAACCCAGTGTTAAGACACTCCGTTCTCTTAGTCTTCGCTTTTTCACTTTTCGAAAATTCAAGACATTTCGTGTTGAGTGGCTGAAACTCAATCTCAATCTCAGCCTTGTTACCAGAGCTAGGAAATTAAAAAAATAAATAATACAAGCCCCCGAGCTGTAATCGAACTGCATCTATAACTGTACGATGACGATCTCTAAAAATTATTACGTAAAATTTAAATTAAGGCTTTCAGACAATATTATAGAATTAATTAACCAATCGTACGTAATTGTTATAAATATGCGAGGTATGTATGGTTGTGACAAGGGATGACATTTCTACCGCGTTGGATATTCTGATATATTAAAGCTGAAGCTCCAGTGTGAGCTATATTATTTAAATAACAATTCGCTGTGTGTTTTATAGCTTACTAAAATTAAATTAAACTTTAGTTAAAAATTAAACCTTAGTTATTATTTATTCACTTTTGATTTTTTTTTACTTTCTATAATCTATAGGTTTGGGTTTATATAAATAATGCATAAAATGGGCACATTGGACGTTTTTAGCATTAAAAACAAAACAAAAATTCTAAAGCTTACTTTCATTCCTTTTAATCCTAAGACATATAATCCTGTAATTATTATATACACCGTACTAGCCACCCGTCTAGAACCGCCCCGGCCGTAGTGTTATATCGACAAAACAAGCCCGATCCGTTTCACTATACATCTGTAATGGCGATTGATTCGGCACATACAGTACGGCCCATTGTTGCCAACGCAATAAATCACAATTAATTCATAGTACGAGTGGGTCAAAACCTCAACAAGAATGTGATTTATTATAAATAATTACATATATTGAATATAGTTGAGCCCAGTCGTGGCGCAGCGGCACGAAGTGTGACTGTAAAACCTACTGGTTGTGGGTTCGTTCTCCACTCGAGGAAATGAAATATTTACTTACACTTATATTTCCATTTGTTTGCTTTGGTGTCGAGGCTAAGCGCAGCGTTGAGTTCTGCCACTCAGAATGCCTCCAGAATTCGGCAGAAAGTGGGGAATGGAGTGTCTTAACATTAGGTTCCCTCTGCCTACGCTGCTGTGTGCGTGATACAGCGTGAAGCTTATTTAATTTTTTGATTATTAATATTGAATATATGGTAGACGTCGTGCATTGTAACACAGTTTGGACATGAACGCGGCTGTTACCAGTTCAAATGTGAAAATAGAACGAAAATGCAGTATAATATTATTTATGTTATTTGATTAGTCAAAAAGAAAGAAAGCATTTTTTTATATATATAAACCACATATTTACAATATAAGGGAGCCGTTCTGGCGTATTGGTACAGTGTCTGACTGTTAATAGTCGCCTACGCGATGGTTGTAAATTCGATCCCCACTAGGAAGAATGAATTAGTTTCATTTTAACCGCTCTGGCAGCAAAGAGCGACGGCGAATTCCGGCGCTCTACACGAAATATCTCGACAATCTGGTGAAAAGTAGAGAAAAGAGTGTCCAACACTAGATTCCCTCTACTTGTCTTGATGTATAATAAGATGTTTGATTTTCAGGATTTTTACACAAATTAGTCGTGTATATTTAGTATTATAATTTTTTCGAAACCCAAAGGTTCGGTCACTTTGCAGTTGTCAGTAGTCACGGGTAGACTATCAGTCTGACTCTATTGATTTCATTTCAAAATATTCTGCTATATGCAAGATAAAGCGTGTAACAAAAAAGAGAGTATTTTTGAGCGTTCTGTTAAGATTTATTTTTTATTTGTTTTATACAAAGAAAATATTACATAAATTTATTTGAAGTTATCTAGGTTCAGTTGCGGCTACTAATTCCTAATTTATCAAAAGTAAAGCTTGGACAAGAACTTTGCGTTCTTTTAAACAGTAACCAGAATTAATTATATTTTTTTTATCTTCACATCGTATCCCGAACATAACAAAGGGGGCAGAGGGAACCTGGGAACTTAATGTAAGAAACTTCGTTAACCATTACGACACATCTGTTCCCCAATATCCGCCGATTTTTTTAGGCACTGCGTGTTAGAGGCGCAATTAAACGCCGCAATCAATAAATTATTTTTTACAAATTTAATAATACCATAAACATAAAAAAAATAGAATATTATAAAGGAATTTATAGGTCACTCAACATTCATATTAGAAACTAAAGCTTACTGAGTTTTATAGAATAAAATCAAAGTGCGATATCGGCAGGATATTAAGTCGCAAGGCGGCAAGACGTACGAATGTATAAACTCTGGAAACGAATGAAATTTTACTTTTACTGTAGCTAATGCTTATCTACATATCTACAATAACATTTTCATATATATTAAATTAAAAATAAAATTAAATTAAATTAGTTTCACGCTGTATCCCGCACAGCAGGATAGGCAGAGGGAACTTAGAGTTAAGACACTCCGTTTCCCACTTTCTGCCGAACTTTTTGGAGGCATTGCGTGTTGAGTGGCAGAATGGAAATATAAATTTAAGTAAATATTTCATCTCTTCGAGTGGATATCGAACCCACAACCAGTCGGTTTTACAGCCACACTTTGTACCACTGCGCCACGACTGGCCTCATATATATATTTCAAAAAATCTTGTACATTATGATATAATATACTTGTATTCTGTACCATATTAAAATAAAATATTTACTGACTTTTTTATTTCTTCGCTGTGGTGTCAAGACAAAGCGCGGGACTGAGTTCCAACACTCAACTCGCAATGCCTCCCGAAACCGGCGTAAAATGGGGAACGTAGTGTCTCAGTACTAGGCTCCTAACGTGAAGGGGATTTGTACCATATTTCTCATCTTTCCTTTCCATAATGGTTGTGGTATCGATCTCTACTCGGAGAAATGAATTAAAGTTTCATCTTACCTCTCATTCATTTCATTTATTCATTCGAGCGGAAAGAGGAGTGTTTTATACACTAAATTCTTTCTGCTTACGCTGCGATACGAAAAGAACTTGTAGCTGCGTTTTTTTTTTATTTTACGTCCAGAGGAAAACAATGCGTACTAAATGGTTCAACCTAACCTATACATTTTCTAAGAATATCTTATATTTTAAGCACAAATATTTTCATTTGTAATTTCACATTGTCGTATGTATGGACAATAGCAGGATAAATAAATGTTATTCTTTTATGCATATTTTAGCCAATGACTCCATGACTTTAATAGTTTACATTCAATATAATGAGAGTAGGTATCTCTAGTGTTTGCTGATTTGTTAAATCATGTTACTTTTTCTATATTAAATATATATTAAAGTTTAAAATCCTTTTACAGTTTATTTTTTTTAGTTTAAAGTCCTTTAACAACAAAGAACTAGTTATCCTCATATAAAAATAAATGTTTTAAATTTTAAACACACGCCCAAAAATTAAAAAAATATAAATCACTTTTATAATAATAAAATAATCTTTTCTGTTTTCCTGGAGATTATAAAGAAAATTATAGCTTAAAAAAAATTAAATTTAGTAAAAATAGAGTATTACGCCTTTTATTGGAGATAAATTAAAAAAATATATTAATGACCACCATGAGAGGCGGATTTAAAAAGTAAACACGTCAATTGAGAAGCGGTAAGGCGCGAAATTATTTATACTTGGCAAGGTAGTTAGGGCTGTTTCCACTAAACGCAAGTCGCGACTATTATTATATTCGCGATATATAATAATCTTTTTGCATAAACAATATTAACTAAATATATTTGTTCTATATAGCAATGTAAATTTTAATGGAAAATATATGATTTTTATATTCTGCACATAACATGATAGGCATAGAGAAACTAGTGCTTAGACACTCCAATCTCCACTTTACACTGTTTCTTAGCGGTATTGTATGTTGAGAGGCGAAACTCAACACACAATGTCGTAAAAAAAGGACGAAATATTTTTTACCTAAGAATGAGAAGCAAACCAATAATCATTACATTAGAAATTCTGTGTGTTTTCAGAATTAAATAAAAAAAAACAAAACTAAATCAAAGCTATAGCACTGCCATTCACTATACGAGGAGTCCAACATCGCCAGGCGGAGATGGAGGGGACGCGGTGCGGCGGCGCGGTAGAGAATAATCGATACCCCATAGAAGTAAGTCCACCCTGGACATACGGGACGGATTGTGGCGTTTTGGCGCGAAACTTAAATTAGGGGTAGATTTAAGATGGCTCCCGATATGAAAGTGGATGGGCTATCGTGTAAATTGTATTATTTCTTATTAAACGGTGGAAATAGAGGCCGTCGTGACGCAGGGGTGGGATTGTAACGCTACGGTTGTGGGTTCGATCCGCATTCGAGGGAATGAATTATCTATTTAAATATATATTTTCATTTCTTTGCTCTGTTTTCGAGGCAATGCGTGGCATAGAGCATCACCACTCAACACGCAATGCTTCAAAAAAATCTGTGGAAAGTAGGGAACCGAGTGTCTTAACATTAGGTTCCCTTTGCCTAACCTGCGGTGAGCAGGATAAAACTTGAAGCTGATTAAATTTGATTTAATTTAATTTAACTATGGAAACTTAGCTTAAAGTTGAATTACACGTGGTTTTTGTTTTCCATTTTTCAATTCTGGTATTTCAACTGATTGTTTGATCCCGTAATATTGTAAATTTGAAATTTTTGAGAATGGATTTTTTGTACCACATTCACGAAAAAAACTATTAAAGCGAATTTAGATAAAATTTTAGAGTAATATAGGTTGACATCAGAATAACACAATTATGTAAAGATTTTATACACATGGCTCAGTAGTTACTTCAAAATAAAAAAAAAAACGAATATCGTTATTGGTATCTAAACAACAAAAACAACTTTACTAATTCTTTAATAGTCAATAAACATCAATTATATGTTAAAATCATTTCAACTATAAAATAATAACCTTCCACAAAAACTAAGAGTAAATAAAAGTGTTTAGAAACTGCCCTCTTGAATGTCTGTTGTCACCCCAAGTAAGTAAGCCCTAAAGTTCCTTGTACCCCTACACGGATGCAGCGGTGCACCGCGGGTGACTGACCCCAGTTTAGGGGATGATCTACGGCACATATCGGGTGTCGGGATCAATAACTTAAGTTTTTTTTTGTTTTTATAGTAATTATTATAATTGCTTTGTATTTTGATCTATACTAATAGGTAACAAATCAAAGCAATGACTAAATTTAATTTTTGTTAATATTGCGAAACGAAATAACGAAAACGAATAACACGTATCACTTTACATCTTCAAAAACTTTAAAATTAAAATAAATTCTGCCTATACTAAATAGATATTTAAAATTTTTTGCGCATTTGTTAATAGACTAAAAAAACTAATTTGTTTAAACAAACATTTCATTTCAAAGTAAAGTTTAAAAATATCATAATACAACTAAAACTAAAATAAAAAAGTATTATTTCTCTTTAATTGCTATATCAGAGTATAAAAAAACTAGCGGCAACGACCTGTGAACCCCATTTAGTGCTGTAACAACTCCAACTTCCTTGATAACTTCCTCGATGTGATACATGTGATAGCACGTTTTATAAAGTAACTAATAAATGAACTAATTGGGAACGATTTCTCCATTAAAATTAGCAATGTTATTTGTTTATATTTAATTATTATTATTATTATAGAACGGATTAAGATAAATTTGTTTAGTATTTCTTTTTTAGCTTCACGCTGTATGTATGTAAGGTAAGCAGAGAAAACCAGGGAACCTAGGGCTAAAACATTCCGATCCCTGCTTATTTGTACATTCATCCAATTCGAGTTATGCGTGTTGAGTGACGGATCTCACCGCCGCGCTTTTGCATCGTCACCAGAGCGAGGAAGTTAATTTTTTTTAATATTTCATTCAACCAAATGGGAATCGAACCTACACGCGTCACGTTTACAGTCGCACACTTGTGCCCTTGTGGTTTCGATTATTAACAGATATTTATTTAAAATATTGACCTTATAAACTAAAATAATATTACATAACCTGTAACAGGGTAGTCAGTACAAATATACTTTAGTATCTATTGACACACTCCGTTCTGCGCTAGTCGGGAGAATTACTAAACTACTTAAAACCCATTCATTTTCATCACTCGTCTCATAGAGCACTGTGTTCTTCATTCTCCTTTGTCCATCAAGTCCTAATTCTTTAAATCAACGATTTGCTTTTGCCTGAATATATAAATAACGCAAAATATTTGTTACAAAATATATTTTATTTGAAAAAGGGGCAACAATGGTAAATAATATTTCTTTGGAAAGTTTATTAATATAACTACGTATTAATATACAAAATGCACACCTAAATAGTACATGATAATGTAAAGTACATACAATAAATAAAAACAAACATTGCTACCGAGATAGAAAGAATCAAGTGTTTATAGTCTCCGTTTTCCACTTTTCGCCCAATTTACCAGACATTGCGCGTTTAGTGACGCAACTAAGCGCCGCGTTTATAATTGAATATAATCATTCATCAAGTCGAATCCACATTCCACAGCCTTTACAGTCGGATGCCGTTCCACTGCGTCATTAAAGAAATATATATTTATGTAATCCAAAAATATCACAATATCAATAACTTTAAATATTATATTTGATTAAACAAAACAATAAGTTTTAAAATGACCAAATTCATCACAAGAACTATTTAACCTCAACATATGCAGCTCACGGAATGCGTCGGTGCGCTATGGGTGACTGATCTCCGCTTAGAACTTAGACTTTAGAAGGATATATACTCTTCTTATAAGTCTTGTAGAAGTGGGAACTTTAGATATATATATTTTTAAGATAAAATTTAGATATATATGTGTGTTTGTTCAAATATTTTTGTTATAATAGTTAAATTTTGTAATTTGTTGAATTGTTACGTGTTAGTTTTATTTAAAAGAGCTTCTTTATATTCTGATATTATCTTTTTTATTTGTTAATTAAAAACTAAATTTCAATACTGCAAATAAATTTTAAGGATTTTTAATTATGTGAAAATGATTAAACATGAATAACGTTAACTATAACATATAACTAAATTAATAACATAAATTTAAAGCTGTTTTATATAGAAACATAGAGATTTGCTACAAAATTAAACCCAAAAGCAAAATTCATAATCAAAATGCATACTTGCTCCATAAAATCGTATTTCAGATCAATCAAATACAACATTTAGAGCACTTTATATAATAGCGCGCTACATACATACATACATACACAATCCATACAAAAATAGACGTAAACGTTTCTAACATTGGGAATTTCTCAGCGTTGAGTAAGACCATACATACATTTCAATACGAGTTCACGGGTTCGACGGCTGCTGTGCCGCGGGTCACTGACCCTTTGTTTGAGGGATGATGCACGCACTCGAGTCAATAAAGAACACCTAATTGCTATAATGAGTTAAGAACACAAATGAAATTTTAGTCTCTAGCGTCTAGCTCCTATAAATATGCATTATGTTTTAAAATTGATTGAAGCCAATCGTGGCGCAGTGGCACAAAGTTTGACTGTAAAACCGACTGGTTGAGGGTTCGATCCCCACTCGAGGAGATGAAATATTTACTTAAATTTATATTTCCATTTCTTCGCTCTGGAGTCTATGTAAAGCGCGGCGGTGAGTTCTGCCACTCAAGAGGCAATGCCTCCAGAATTCGGCAGAAAGTGGAGAACGGAGTGTTTTAACACTAGGTTTCCTCTGCCTACCCTGCTGTGTGCGGGATACAGCGTGAAGCTAGTTTATTTTATTTATTCTTTATGTTTTAAAAAAATCAGCTCTACACTTCACAGCACGTAGGCAGAGGGAACCCAGTGTTAAGACACTCCATTCTCCACTTTCCGCCGATAAACAAACATTATGTTGAAAATCTTAAATGAAACGCTAAGATATTATGGTCACGTACGCCAACTTTATTGTAACAGTTCGACTGGTTTAGGACCGGCGAAGCTACCGAACCAGAGAAGGTTTGAAATTATATACAAAATGTGACGCTATCATAGCATTGTTGGGAAGAAGTTAGTACTGAGTTCAAATTCTCATTATGGAAATATTTAAGTTAATATAAACGTATATTAATATATAGTTTCACGCTATATTTCGCGTATAGCACGGTAGACTTGAGCGACTTAGTGTTAAAATACTCCGTTCCCCAAATTGCGTACATGTGGCATTGCACCGAATGGGAATCGAACCCACAACCACCGCGTTCATCGTCAGATGCTGTGCCGTATTTAAAGTTTATCGCTTCACTTTAATTTTCTAACCACTTTTTAATACTATTTCTAAATCTATATTGTCGACAAAAGTAAATCGATGTAATTTATTAATATTTTCATAGATTTAACCCAGCAATAAAAATATGAGGAGGCCAGTCGTGGCGCAGCGGCACGAAGTGTGACTGTAAAACTCACTGGTTGTGGGTTCGATCCCCACTCGAGGAGATGAAATATTTACTTAAATTTATATTTCCGTTTCTTCGCTCTGGAGTCGAGGTTAAGCGCGGCGTTGAGTTCTGCCATTTAACACGCAATGCCTCCAGAATTGGGCAGAAAGTGGGGAACGGAGTGTCTTAACACTAGGTTCCCTCTGCATACCCTGCTGTGTGCATGGGATACAGCGTGAAGCTGATAAAAAAAATTAAAAGAATAAAAATATGAACCTATTACCATTACAACACTAATAGTTTCCATCATACCCTGAAAGTCATCAACACACAACAGCCACTAGATCGAGTGTAACGTCCTATATAAAACTTTTGTTTCATCCAGCAACAGTACTCTCTCTCTACTTTACGCCACTTAACGATATGGCTGGAAATAACAATCGTTTTATTTTACATGATGCTTAATATCGCGGGAAGTCTTTTATAATATTATATTGTAGAACACATTTTTTATGTTTCATCAGCTTCAGGCTCTATCCTGCTTGCAGCAGGGTCGGCAGAGAGAACCTAGTGTTAAGACACTCCGTTTCTCATTTTTCGATTTGCATGTTGAGTGGCGGAAGCGTTTTTGCTTTTGTCTTGATGTTAAAGCGAAAAAATGAAAATATTAATAAATAATTCATTCCATAAATAATTTCCCCGAGTGGGGATCGAACCCTCAACCAGTCGCGTTTACATACATACATTTGTGCCGCTGCGCCACGACTGACCTCAATTTTTATTTATTAAAATTTTTTTTATATTACTAGAATCGATTACATTATTATAAAATATGAAAAAAAAACCTATTCAATACTTTAAATGCGTAGGTAGTGTCAGTTTTATAATAAGCATAAGAGTAGGTCTAGTAGTTCAAGTTCAAAATGTATTTTTCTAAGCTGGAAAGGTCAGGATATTCTATAAATA
This sequence comes from Heliconius erato x Heliconius himera, assembly GCA_013421005.1. Lineage (NCBI taxonomy): Eukaryota > Metazoa > Arthropoda > Insecta > Lepidoptera > Nymphalidae > Heliconius > Heliconius erato x Heliconius himera. The sequence continues at coordinate 77,976 of JAATLQ010033390.1, read as the reverse complement.
ATAAACATAGTTATATAGGCTGAACTCAGAAGAAAAAAATATAATTAAATATATGTAATTTTTTTACTAACCATATCCAGTTTTAATAATATAATAATTAGTTAAGTAAAACAGACTTGAGCCCTCTACGAGTGCCAAATAAATAAGCGAAATTATATATTTCTTTATCTATTATTCACAGAAAGACTATACAGTATAGAATAAGATATGAACGTTAGATAAAAACAAATACGAACTGAAATCCCTTCCTTACAGCTAAATCGAGAACAATAAAGGGGGACGACGGGGAAACGTGTCACCACTCACATACGTATTGTAGACGAGCACATGCATACAAACTATTAAGTATTCGCTTGCATTTTACAAATAAATATGTTTTGATATGTACTCATAAAGCAGGGTAGAGAGAGAGAGCCCATTGTTAAAACACTTTGTTTTTCGTGTTCCGCCCAAAATCAAGACATTACGTGAGTGGTGGAACTCAACGCAGCGCTTTGTCACCAGAGCGGTGGAATAAATATATTTAAAAAAATCAGCTTCACGTTGTATCTCGCACACAGTAGGGTAGGCATAGGGAACCTAGTGTCATAAGACACTCCGTTCCCCACTTTCTGCCGAATTCTGCGAATTTTCCCTCGACACTACAGCGAAGCAATGGAAATATAAATTTAAGTACATATTTCATCTCCTCGAGTGCGGATCGAACCCACAACCAGTCGGTTACAGTCACACTTTGTGCCCTTGCGCCATGACTGGCCTCAAAACAAAGAAATCATATCGAAAATTCATTGTAGAGGCACGTAAACATACAGCTTGGCACCAATAGTAAATGAAATATTCTTAAAATATTTATCTAAAATTACTAACCGTTCCAAATTTGCTATAACCAATTTGTGGTCTCAAATATTTTTAAATGACAAAATATCTCGTTATTAAACTCAAAAGTCACCTAAATGATATAAAAAAAACTATCACCGATTATTATATATTATATTTCAAACAGCAACCGATCAAAAGCTCTACAATTAAACGAACAACACTCTACAATAAATTTTTCAATATAAAGCTTAAACATTATTTTTGGATGCAGTTGAAAAAAATTTCAACGAATTCTTCGAAATACCTGCAGCCAATTAGTGCAAATCATAAAGGATCACATATTACATATACGCTACATATGCACCCTCGTGCACCCTGCACCCTGCGCCCTGCACCCTGCACCCTGCACCCTGCACCCTGCACCCTGCACAGTGCCCGTTTGAAGCTGCATTTCCTATTTAAAATATCCGCATGCATACATTTGTAATCCTTTCTCGGCTAATATTAAAATATGAATCTCTATTTTATTAATCATTTCATTCTATTCAATGGTTTTCTGATAAAATGCTGTAAAAGATGTAAATGTTGTTGTAATTATGATATGTTATATAGGTATGTACCTGTTTGAGGGTGTAGCTTTTGTTCTTTTGTTATGAAGTTATTGGTGTAGGTATTATTTTTGAAATAGCGATGAGAGATGTTAGTAGTGATATGACACTAACTCTTCACTCTCTGCTCTTTTGGAGACGCTGTACATTTAGTATCGGCACTTGATCCGTGTGAGATTCTAATACATAAACACCGTGTGCGAACGAATGAACTTGTTAATAACGCTACGCTGTTTTCAAATATCAATAATAAAATAAATACTTATTTTTTTTTTAGCTTTACGCTGTATCCCGCATGTATAGTCATAGGAAACCCAGTGTTAAAACTCTCCGTTCCCCACTTTCTGAATTTTCGAGGCATTGCGTATTGAACACCGCATTTGGCCTTGAATTGAAAATGTTGATAAATAATAATTAATTTTTTGGAAAATGGGGAATGAAGTGTCTTATCACTAAGTTTCCTATCTATTCAGCTTTATGCGGGAAAATAAGTAATATTTACATAATATATATCAATAATCTCCACAATTTTTATATTTATAAACCGACAATATACTTAATATTGTATATAGTTTTTATATGAAATGCTTAATTAAAGGGAAAAGTGTGAGCTGTATGCCGCAGTATTTCAAGCTCGTGACCGAGGCATTGATTGCCGAAACGTCGGCCGGGTGTAATGGAATATGAGAAATAAAGCAAAATGGCTTGTTTTATTAGTCCTACCCACTAGTTGTTAAATATCATCTCTTAGATGTTTTATAGAGGCCACACGCCAGTCGTGGCGCAGAGGTACAAGTGTGTGACTGTAACGACGACGCGACTGGTTGTGGATTCATTCCCCAGTCCAGGAAATCAATTATTTATTTAAATTTATTTTTATATTTTCATTTCTTCGCTCTGTTGTCTATGCAAAGCGCGGCGTTGAGTTCCGCTAATCAACATGCAATACCTTTACAATTCGGCGGAAAATGGGGACCAGATTCTCTTAACACCAGACGTGTGCGGGATACAGCGTGAAGCTAATATATCATTATTATGAATTAAATCTAACATCATATTTTCTACTTTTTGCATACAAACATAACGAAAATTACTCAACACCATACTATAATTAACCTAATAAATACAACTCAATACAACTTTTATTTAACCAAGGTTCAACTCAACGGCCTTGTCATAACTAACTACTATAGATTACTTAAACTTTAATTTACAACGTTCAAAATGCAAGAACAATACCGCAGCTATCACGAGCGGAATGTAGTCTAAACTTCTGTTATACTACCCACATATCGGGCTTAGGGGCCAAAATTAAATCAATTTACCCGCAACCCTTAACCCTATATACTTAAGATTTAATATCGCATAAAACAATATCGATATTAATTTCGGTATACGCAAAATAATTTGGTAAAAGCCCGTGACATTGACCGATTTATTGTGATACTTTAAACGTCTCTATTGCGTAGTGATAAGGGTGAGTTTTGGTTAAAAATGGGGTTTTTTTATGTTGGAACTGACAGCTTCGTGGTGGCCAGTGATGGGATGAGTCACATCACTATCGCCATGCATTCTTCGCTCGTCCTGTATCCGTTTCCAGAGAGGTAGTTTTTTTTTTTCATTTTTTTTTTTTTTTTTCGATGATTTCGAACTTCTGTGTCGACGTATGTCTAATGCTGTTTTGTAATCGATGTCGACTACATGCGTTTTACTGAATGTTTTACAAGAGATTTAAATGATTTAGAAAATTTTAGTTTTAGCTTTTGGTAGTAATTAACAAAAGTAAGTATGGAGATGTATAAAAATATGTTTATATTAGATAATTTATATTTTTTTCTGTTGTTTTTTTTTTGTGTAGCAGGGTAGGCAGAGGAAACTTGAGTACCTAGTGTTTAGACGCTAAGTTCCCATTGAGACACTTCCGTTTCCCACTCACCGTCGAATTCATTGGCATTGGGTGTCGGGTGGCGGAACTCAACTCGTTACCACATCAAGGTAATAAAAATATTAAATATTCCATTTCGTCGAGTGGAAATCGAAGCCACAACCTGCCGCGTTGACAGTCGCCCGCTTGTGCCCCTGCGCCACTACTGACCTCTAGCCTAAATAACTTATATCCAATAATAATATGTGAGGCCAGTCGTAGCGCAGCGGCACGAAAACCGACTGGTTGTGGATTCGATCCCCACTCGAGGAGATGAAATATTTACTTAAATTTATATTTCCATTTCTTCGCTCTGGTGTCAAGATTAAGCGAGTTCTGCCACTAAACACGCAATGCCTCCAGAATTCGGCTAGGTTCCCTCTGCCTAACCTGCTATGTGGGGGGTACAGCGTGAAGCTGATTAGATGCAATAATAATATACAGAATGGTAATCACTTTCAACGTATTAGTGATATGATTTGATATCTATTATCAAAATATAAATCCTTACATACATGAGTATTGTCAGTAAATGACTTTTCTAAATGTCTTATAAATATTCATGAAGCAATCTCCAGTACAATTGGGGAAAAATGACTCACACGAAACAAGAGGCTTCCGGGATATTAATTTAATCGTCCCTTATTATAATTCTGGATCCGTATCATAAGCAAATTCTTTGTATAATTTTGTTTCTATGTCTTAATCAAAGATATGTACTAAAGAAAATCGTGTAATTTTTTTATCAGCTTGTGGCAGGGTAGTCGGAGGGAGTCTAATGTTAAGACACTGCGCTCCCACTTTTTCGCTGAATTTTAAAGGCATTGCGTGTTCAATGGCGGAACTGAACGCCGCGCTTTGCCTTTGTCATAGTAATAGTATTATAACATTAACGTATATCACAAATACTTACCCAATTACAACTAACCGTGTAGTTTCTAAATCATTTAGAAACTTTCAATTGTTACATAACATAAATTTAATAGAAATTGAGATCTTCGGTTAACATATTAGCTTATAGGAGAATGTCAGAATTAAAAACGAAGTGGGGTATTTATATAAATTAAACATGAACACAACATTAACACTAGGTTCCCTCTGCCTACCCTGCTGTATGCGGGATACAGCGTGAAGCTGATTTATTTATTTATAAACATGAACACGGCGTGTCGTCTGTGATGAAAATAAACATAAATCATTCCTCCGCGTCCCTGACTTAACTTCAGTTTCGCTGACCCAGAAACAAATGACAATCGCGTACTATGAATTCTTACATTTCATCTGAGTATAGAGTTTTGTGAGGCATATTTCTGATATGATATGACTTTTATATTTTAATAAGAAAATGAAAGTGAAGTTAGTGCGCCATTGCGAACGTCCAACGCCATCTGTCGACAGTGAATAGAAACTTCTAATTTTAAAACTTTTAAATTGTTTTAAAATTAGTCTTTCTATTTCTAAAATTTTGATTTAATTTCTGGTTTTGTATTGAAATAATTATTATATGTTGTGTTATTTGATTTAAAAATTCAATTGAATTGTAGATTTGGTAGATATATAAGAGACAACATGACTTTTCGCCCTATAAAAGTAAAAATTTCAAATTTTAATTGTTTTCATTAGTTTAATATCAATATTCTACATATGACATAGGCAAAATAAAACTCTTCCAACGTGGCATCCTTGACCGCGATATCGCTGCTACTAGATACTAATAACTACTGTAGGCATGTAAGATATAAGTCGTTTTAAACTTTCCTCCCGATTTTTCTGGGTAGATAGAGAATACCCGGTAGAGAAACAAAGGTATGTCAAAGACAATGAATATTAGATAAAATAACTTATTTTCGTTTTAAAACCTTTAAAAAGAAAAAAACAAGTTCACTCATTTCTTTGGAGAGACAGAATAGACGTAGTGCTAACACTTAATTAATTTCCACTCAATTTTCGAGACAGCGTATTGAGTGACGAAACACAACGTCGCGCTTAACATACACTGTCGTCAAACTTATTATTATTTTTTAAAATATTATAAAGAAGTCAACTATTATTAAAAAGATGAACGTTTTTTAAACATTTTTTAAAGTGTTATTCCACACTTAGGAAAGAAAAATACTTATTTAGAAAACGTATAAAAATTTGAACGTAGCGGGACTCGAACCCGCGCCTCCTGGATGAACGATCATGACATACAAAATAAATAGATACCTTTGATATAAAACTATTTAATAGACTATTAACTAAGTGTTAAAGCATATGCGTAATGTTCAAACAGGTGGTACCACACTAGGACAACCTAACCTATCACAATTCAACTTAGTTACAATCAAATCAAAGCAACCCCTAACAAAAATACACCCTAAACTTAGACTGACAAAATTTATTTTCGAATACCAAATCGACCCTAATAAAATAAGTGGAAGCCCTATTGTTGCTTACGCTGAGATGTAATCTCTTATTTTATTATTACCTGAGTTAAAAGGGACTGATATTTTAGAAAAGCTAAATGAAACTCTAATACGTTATTTTAAAGTGCATTTTTTACTGTTTATCTTAGATTAAAGAAGTGTGGTCCACGATAATAGTACAAGAGAGTAGTATAGTGAAAAACGGCGACTTTGTCTTTAAAACAAGAGCTTTATATTTGCACGCATTGTGCTGATCTTTTGTATATCTGGAAGTTAATACGAGATAGAAGAGGTGGGGGTGTGTAGGGTTGCCCGGTGAGCGCTCGCGGCACTCTTCTAACGTACGTTCACCTTCGATCTTTTACGTAAAATTAAAAGGTGATTAATGTCTATATGTATTTTTTTTTGTTTTATCTAAATTTTAAGCATTGGGTCCAAAAATTTGTGTGTTTCCTAATTTTTAAGATTTCTAAAACATTTTTTTTTTACTTCGATTTATTATCTATCTATTTCGACTTATTATCAGCTGTATCCCGCACACAACAGGATAGGCAGAGGAAACCTAGTGTTAAGACACTCCATTCCCCACTTTCGAAGAAATGAAAATATAAATATAAGTAAATATTTCATTTCCTTGAGTGGGGATCGAACCCACAACCAATCGATTTTATAGTCACACTTTATGTGTGTCCCCTGCGCTACGACTGGCCTCATTTTTATCAGTTCAGATTTATTACATATTTCTAATTTTAAAACTACCATACGTGCAACGAAATTTTTAAATAAAATTTATTTAATTTAACATTGAAAACTGATACTAAAAAAACTGACTGAAATGAGAAAATCTACTATCTTGACACTCTGTTCTCTACCTTCCGATCGATTGTGATACCAAATCGTATAGAGTGGCGGATCTTAACGCCGTGCTCTATAAAAGCAGTGGTCGCTATTATTTTCCATATAAACATGAATGCAAACGTATTAACAACAAAATATGTTAGATAAGAAGACTGCTTGCTCTATAGTTTCATAATATTTAGTCACCCACAACACAGCTTTGTGACACAATCAAACTGAAGGAATAATGCGACAAAGAACAAAATACATCGCCCATTTTGAATAAATTTATTTAAGGCCAGTCGTGGCGCAGGGGCGGAGCATGAGACGTAATTACGATAAGTTGTGGGTTCGATTTCCACTCAAAGAAATGAAATATTTAATATTTAAATTTTGACACGCAGTGAGTTAAGAATTCGGTGGAAAATTAATGGAAAAAGTAATGTTACACATTAGGTTCCCAGGTTCCCTCTGCCTATCCTGGCCATAGGATGCCATAGACGGGAGGCAGTGTAAAGCTAAAAACAAATACAGAAATAATATGTAACTAATTATTGTATGATAATAAACTGAAGTCCATTAAAAGGTAGAAGTCATTAAGAATGGTTTTACAGTTCACTACAGTACACTTTTTAATAGTAAATTTAGATCGCGTGCTATGTGTAGCTTATAGAAAAAAAGCGCATTTTTTGAGAAAGTAAACTATAACGCGAATGTTTTTTATTTTTTTCATATATAGCAGAGTAGATAGAGAGTGAGAGAGAGAGAAAGAGAGAGAGCGAGAACCTACAGTTAAGGCATTCCATGCAAATTCTAGACACTATGAATGTGGGCCCTACGCCACTTTTTAACCACAACGAGAAAAAGAAAACTATTTTATACAGAATTTACTTAATAAATCTTTGAGAATATTATTGAATAACAATATTTTATAAAATAACGTAGTGTTCTTTTTATAATACCATACAATTGAAAATGAAGAAAGAAATATCAGAAAATGTAATATTTTAATTTCTTTACTCCGGTATCGATGCAAAACGCGGTTTTAAGTTACGCCACTCAACACGCAATGCCTCCACAATTCTAGGCTCCGTCTGCTGTATACGAACATGAAGCTACAAAAACATATAAATATAAATTGCATTGTTAGTTTACTGTTGTAACACTAAACAAAATTAAGATCTCATTATTACAGCATCTGTATACTTATTTTAAATGCCCTATGTAATTTATGATCATTATACCAAAAGGCAATTCGTGCCACAGAGAAACAAGTGTATGATTGTGAACGGGACAGATTGTGGGTTCTCTCTGGCAATGCGCGGAGTTCAATTCCGCCATTCAACAAGCAACGTCTCTAGTATTTGATGGAAATGTGGCAACGGAGTGTCTTAACATAAGGTTCCCTCTCCCTGGCCTTCTGTGTGCGTGATACAACGTTAAGCTAAAAAAATGTATACTAAAAGATATCCTAACCTTTAACAAATGGAATGTAAGTATTTACACTTATTTAGTTCAAGCTATAAAATCAACTTCTAGTTGATATCTATTAAGGTATCTATAAGCAAGCTGTGGAGCCCAATTTGACAAATAGCACTAGGCTGTTACGTTATTTGGAGAAAAAGGATAAAATGACAAGCAGACGTCTATGACTGTTCGTTAAGCTTGAGCTACACCGCATATTACATGCTATACTTGGAAACAAATTCAATGAATTTGTAAATCTTCGTTTCCTCCTTTTCCCCGCGATTATAAATATTGCGAATTTTTCGCATTGTGATATCTATGTTTTGAGTAAAAATATCTCGTATTTTGGTTCTGTTCTGGTTGGCAAGTCTATAGGGTAGTGACAAATGACTTAATTCTCTCACTTCCTTAAAATTGTGAAGAATTCAATATGTTATTATAATTAAGAATGCCAGGACTTAGCATGTAAAAAATATTAAAAAGCAGATTTCAATTGGCTACTATTCTATACTTAGGCTTACTTTATATATGTAGAATAGAAAGAAATAAAAAATATATATATTTTTAAAATATTATATTAAATATTGACACACCTGATTATATTATAAGGAACACCACCACCACCATCATGTTTACTACTATATATAATATCGCACTGATGGATACCAATCTTACATCAGCCGGTGCTCAGTGCGATGTCGTCGTTGAACGGGTCTTTTTGCCTCTCAAAACCTCCACGTCTCCACAAAAAGGTGAAAATGTAGCCTTTATGAGGCGACAAATTTTATCTTTCAGACTTGCCTAAATTATGTGATTTTTGTTCTTTAACCGTCGCTCATTAAAACTCTTGGCACGGTTACTTTTTAAAATAATATTTTTTAATGGCTAAGCACTTTACAAAATATTGTGGGCTGGAGAATATTGTTTTCACTTGATATTAATTTATATTTTATTGTAAAATTAATATAGTTACTATTCAAAATGTCACATACCTATAATAGAAATATAATTAATTAACATTTGCCAAAAGTTATTATAACGTGTACAACACAAAGAATAACATCAATTTGAAGACGATAAAATTTATGAAAGCTTAAACTCAAATCATGAGATTATTATCTAAGTAAAACTTTTATTTAGTTTCTTCATTCATTGCTAAGCTTCACGCGTTAGGATAAGAAGATAGGATAAGCAGAGAGAAGTTACTGTTAAGTCACATACATAATTGCTTACTTTACTGCAAATTTAAGAACATTGTGCGTTAAGTGGCGGAACTTGGTGGAAACGAGGAATTGAAAATAAATCATTAAATCGAGTAAAAATCGAATTCACAAATGTCTCATTTACGTGCTGAGTCCAGGCCACTGCAGCCTTAAAAAGCCTTTTTTATATCTTTTATGATCTGTTTACTAATTAGAAAATATCGTAAATAGCTTGACCGTAAATGATATAATATTAACTTACTTACATTAAAATATCAATTTATTTATTCAAAGAATGTCGGTCGAAAAGAATATACTTAAAAAAAAACAAATTCATCTATTTTTAAGCGTTAAGTGGGTTAGCTTATAATGCAAGAGAGGCAACGCCATCTATCGGTTGGTTGGTAAAGTCAATCAAAAACAAAGCAATGCAACTAAAGTATTAACTAAAGTATTAAGGAACAAAAAATATGTTTAGCCACAGTAATATTATTATAAATGTGACAATATAGATATAAAATTTTCATTTCATAACATATTTATCCATTATGCATTCATTTATTGTATGTACAAATGAAGAAAACATAATTAAATACTTAAATATATCCATAAATATATTGATATTCTTATACTTTATTCAATTAAATAAATATTGTTATAAAAATATCAATATTTTTATGAACATTTTCCCCAAGACCGAATTATTTTCACATCTCCACCATCCAACTCGCAATATTTCAAAATTTTTTTGCAATAACAGAGTGTCTTAACATTAGGTTCCCAATGCCTACCCTACTACATATATCAATATACTATATCAATATACTATAGCATTAAGCTAAAAAAACTAATCGTTCACAAATATATTTTTTACAATACATATGAAAATGAGTATGAAATGAGTATAAAATATACTCTCTTACAAAAGCTAAATCTAGAACAAGAACAAATTACAACATAAACAGTTTTCAAGAATTATTAGCATCCTTTAGACTTTATTCATACAAGCAGTATTCGATAATAAAATAAAATCAATAAATCAGTTTCACGCTGTATCCCGCATACTGCAGGGTAGGCAGAGAGAACCTAGTGTTAAGTCACTCCCCACTTTCTGTCGAATTCTGGAGACATTGCGTGTTGAGTGGCAGAACTCAACGCCGCGCTTGTCCTCGACACCAGAATATAATGGAAATATAAATGTAAGTAAATATTTCATCTCCTCGAGTGGGGATCGAACCCACAACCAATTAGTTTTACAGTCACACTTTGTGCCCCTGCGCCACGACTGGCTTCAATAAATATATTATATATAAACAAAACAAAAAGTCATACCCGTTCATATTTGACATCATCCAGTTACCATATTTCTGGAGAACAGAGCATTTAGAGTTTCTTATGACAGCGTTACACGTTGAACGCACGCAGTAAGTATGCAGGATCACGCGCCACCGCGTGTGTATAGGTTCCTACTGTATTTTCTAGTTCTATAGGTATAGCTAGACAGACGATTTGTTACGTTTGGAGTCGAACTGATGTAGCTTCATCGATACAGATCGTGATACAAATGGGGGTGTTAGCTTGTGTTGATATTTCTTTGGTTTCTCTTGGATTTATAGTAAAGGTGAAGGGTTTGTTTCGTTTTGAATGCACTATTCTTAGAAAGTACTAGTTCGGATTGTATTTTGTGTTGGATTATCCATTTTTTGAGGAGAGCTATATATATTTCACCTTAATCTTTATGATGGGATTACTTCGGGCATTTAGTAAACTTCTTTTACTATCTTTAAATATGTTTTTCATACACAATTCTACTTATTATTAGCATTTGAAGACAGAAGCCGCAGGTAAAAACTAAGCTAAATGTTGTATAAAGACAGAGAATATATGTGTTTTATTTATATATTTAAATTAATTAAATATTTTAAAATAATATACGTAGACGACATTTTATAGCTTACAGGTTAACAGTGTCTTCTGTATCTAAAAGTGTGTTTATAATGTTTTGGTTAAAGGTTTTTTTAAAATTTCATAAGCTAATAAACCAATACATAAGAACTAAAACAATTGACAAAATTTCTAATTTATATACAACATATATTATAAAAAGAACTATTTTTTCACGACTATAATATACTTGAATAAATGCAAATATATAAAATAATAAAAATTTACCATAATATATTTAAGTTCAAAAAGTTATCTCAGTGCATTAAGTAAAACAAATCTGTCAACCAGTCGCGCAACCAGTCTGTGCGGTCGTCTCCGCCACATGTCTCCGTTACAAGCGCACCGAACCCCCTTTAATAGTTTCGATGCTATCGAAATTTGTAGCTAAGAGGCGGAGGGTGCCACGTGTTGTAAAACTAAAGGAAACGAACGGTTTGTATATCTACATATTGAAATAAATTGAATTTATTATTGTTTTTTCTATGTTCTGATGGTGTTTCTAACATAAAAATTAAATATCAATGAAAATTTCAAATTAAATTATATAGAAACCTTAATATTGTCATAATATTATATTTTTAATATAATTATACTTGATCATACTTCTCCTAATATTACATTAATTACTATAGTAATACAGTGTTTGTTAAAATGGCAGCAGGTTTGTCGGTTTGTGCATGTGTTTGTGCGCAACACCAAAAGCATGTGATACAATAGATAAAAAATTAAGAGTGTGTTTTGGGAAACGCAAAATAAGTTTCTCTTTAGATTAATCTATATTTTATTCCTTTTTTTATTGCGAAACGGTAACTGGCTATGAAAGAAAGAAAGAAAATGTGTGCTCGCACCTCTCTCTACGGCCTCTACTGTAATATGCTAAACTCTCTCTCTCTTCATCTACCTTCGGTGCGTAACTACCGCCTAGATAGTTATGACTAACTCAATTTTTGTCTAATACAATGCAAACAAAATGAAATAAAATTCCAAAAGATTTATATTATAACGATTTATTAAATGCATAGTAGGTACAGATAATCATATTAAAATAATTCAACAATTTACCCTAAATATCCTTAAATAACATTAAATAAATATACGTTAAGTACAAGCGGGCGAAGCCGCGCGGGGACCTCCAGTCTAACATACAAAGAATACGGTCCCAGTACCTATGTACATTCTTGTAAGTGGAAGTAATTTTTATTTCTCTTTCTGAACGTCTCCAAACCCATCTCGGCGTTTCACCAAAAACGATGCCGTGAAGTAGCTTCTTTGTTCGCCCTGTATAATTATATGCAGCGAGCGAACTGACTTTTTGTACTGAAATATACTGGATAGATCTTTGCTCAAAGCCTTGAGGGATGCAAGAAAATTTACTATTCATCGTAATCGGAAAGTATACAGGGTGGTCCCGTCTCAGGTGATTCCTTTTGTGTGGTATAATGTGGTAGTCTGGTAGTGGGCGTCTTCACAAATCTGCCTCGGTAGCTACCTCGGTTTTAGGTACTAAAGTTTGTGATAACTTGGTTTGAATTTTGGTTCCACCAGCTGGAAATGCTGTTTGTTGAGAAGAGCTGTACAGATGAAAATAAAAAATGCTCTTTTAGATGGTTAATATGTTTATATTTTGTAATACGAAATGCATTCTCAATAATCATTATCAGTAAGTACTTAACTTAAAATATTATATATATAAATTTTCAAGCATTTCCTATTTTTAGCAGGATATGCAGAAAAAACAAAAAGAGAAAGAGTTAAGAGTTAAGACACTTTAATAAAATTCAACTAATTTACTTATTTCAAGTATAATAAAAGAAAATTAAAAAGCGTTATAACATTAGTAACTACTAAACTGATAGAAAAATTATATATAAACAAGATTTTATAGTATCTGGTATAACATCTCTAACTACCATTTCACACGACCTCCCTGTCTGTGGACAAGGGGACGTATACAATGGGGAGTCACGTTGTATCGTTGGTCCATTAATTGAAATCCAGAACAAACAGACAGACTAAAACTATATAGATTACATGTTAGTTCTTTGTAAGTGTTGTTGCCCATATTAAAAATATAATGGGCAACAACACCACTGTGGACGACATAGGCAAACATTTCAGGCTAATATTTCAAATTGATATTATCAAAATTTATAGTCAATTGAGCTGTAAAGTTGTTTAAATTCAACCGAATTAAGATTTATAATTTTTTTATATAAATATCCCATTAAAAACATAATATGAGAGCCAAGATCAGTAATCTCATCATCAGTATTTTCGTTCTGAAAAAAAGTGTTTTAACATTAGGTTCCCTCTGTCTACCCTGCTGTGTACAGGATACACCGTGACACTTGAAAAAATCTTTAAGTGTCCCATAAAGTATAAAAGGAGATGTGAAAAAAAATGTGTTTTAAGAAAATTAAGTTCGTTTTTAATCTTAGTTTTCCTTTATATGATTGATAAATTAATATTTTTCTTTGATATTTACATATTTAAGTACTTTTAAGTAAATATCTAATTATATTTCTAAATAAATTTTGAGAGTAGGCACGTAAAAGTTATTTTAACCGCCTTCGACATTTTCTTTTCATTTACAAGTTTTCTATTAAGATGTTTCTTTTTTCCATATATTTTATACGATAAATCTAGAACTTTTCTATTACAAATTTTATTTAATAAAAGTAAGTTATAATCGATTCATTTAAATTTTATAATACATAATGTAGTTGCAAATAAAATTTATAGACAAAATAACCAAATAAACATTAAAATATAAGAAACCAAAACACTAATATTATTAATCATTTTATAATGTGCATAATGAAAAATTGTCACAATATTATAAGAATCTATTAAAAGAAAACGTTTTTGCATTATTTCAAAGCTCTGGCATTAACTCAAAAGGGATGGTTTCGGCCTTCATCTGCGACCTTCAAGCGTACATTCAGATATATATGATCCACATATATCTATATGCTAATATTAATTTATTTTATACTTAAAATAAAACAGCTTCACGCTGTATCACACAGCAGGGTAGGCAGAGGGAATCTAGTGTAAGACCCTCCGTTCCCCACTTTCTGCCGAATTGTGGAGGCATTGTGTGTTAAGTGGCAGAACTCAACGCCGCCCTTTGTCTCGACACCATAGTGAAGAAATGGAAATATAAATTTAAGCAAATATTTCATCTCGTCGAGTGGGGATCGAACCCACAACCAGTCGGTTTTACAGTCACACTTTGTGCCGCTGCGCCACGATTGGTACTTAAAATAATAAATAATAGAATGTTAATATAATTATCAAAAAACGTAGGTACCGTGGCGCAGGGGCACAAGTGTGTGACTGTAAACGGCGCTGGTTGTGGATTCGATCCCGCTCGAGAAAATAAAATAGTTATTTAAATTTCTTCGTTCTGGTGTCGAGGCAAAACGTGACGTTGAGTCCCGCCACTCAACAGCCAATACCTTCAGAATTCGGCGGAAAATGAGAAACGGAGGGCCTTAGCACTACCTACCCGACTGTGTGCATGAACCTGATACATAATTATCATTTAAACGATTTTTTACCAAATGGATATATATTTATATTAAACATTTCGATTCGATTTAACACCAGTACCCAATATCTACATAAAATCTGTTTAGTATTTCGTTTTTTATCTTTGTGAAGATGTAGATAATGTAACATAGAGATAAATGGATTGTTACATTCGTAGATTATTCGTATTTTTTCTTATTTTAGCACATTTATCGCGTTGCGAAAAAAGAGTCACTCTCTTACTTTTGTAGCCAAAATTAGCCACGGGGAAGTTGAACCTATAGTTCAACTTCCCCGTGGCTAATTTTGGCTACAAACATGTATAAACATACAATTTATTAATTTTATTCTTATTTTAGTAGCTGCGCCACGACTGGCCTCGAAATATTTAGATTTCGAGGCCTGACGTGGCGCAGCGGCACGAAGTGTGATTGTAAAACCGACTGGTTGTAGGTTCGATCCCCACTCGAGGAGATAATTTTTTTACTTAAATTTATTTCCTCGCTCTGGTGTCGAGGTTAAGCGCGGCGTTGGGTTCTGCTACTCAACACGCAATGCCTCCAGAATTCGGCAGTAAGTGGAGAACGGAGTGTCTTAATACTAGGTTCCCTTTGCCTACCCTGCTGTGTGCGGGATACAGCGTGAAGCTGAAAAATTTCAAAAATCTAAATATTTTAGCTTCTAAAAATATTTTGATGTGGTTCCCTTCGCTTCTTTAGTAACCATGAGCGTGTACATCACTAAATAAGTACCCTCGTCAAATAGGCCTTGGCGAAAGTCTCGTCTCCAGGGAAATATCAGTAATTGATTAAGTGCTTTGGATAGTTTTTCGTTATTTGAAATGCTTCACGATATTGCAACATTATTTTTTTAATTGCGCTAAGGATTTGCAATTTATTTCGTTACTAGAGGACGCGCGCGGCTTCGCCCGCTTATTAGGAGTGAATTCTAAACAAAACACGAAACACGTGTTCAATAAAATATTTTTAACAGTCTGAATTTAAATTTTTATAAAAATCGGTGGCAATTTAAAGATTTTTCCATATAAACTTTCAACCCCTTAATTGAACCTTTAGGGGGTGAATTCTTAAAAACCATGAAACACGTGTTCAATGAAATATTTTTAACAGTCTGAATTTAAATTTTTATAAAAATCGGTGGCAATTTAAAGATTTTTCCATATAAACTTTCA
>JAATLQ010033390.1:44366-62028 GCA_013421005.1 Heliconius erato x Heliconius himera | reverse complement strand
GTTCAATGAAATATTTTTAAGAGTCTGAATTTCAAATTTTATAAAAATCGGTATAGATTATAAATTTTTTCCATACAAACTTTCAACCCCTATTTCATCCCTTTAGGGTTAAAATTTTTCAAATTCTCTTCTTAGTGGATGTCCAGAATATGAAAATAAACATCTGCCCAAATTTCACGTTTCTACGCACAGCGGTTACGGCTCTGCGTGCGTCTTACCTCAGTCAGTCAGCACAAGTCCTTTTATATATATAGATTATCTTTATTTTGATGGCTATATAATAAAAGATAGTGACACGTTTCTCCTTTTATAATTTCCATCCGGTTATATGATGGCGTTGTTTGCGCATGCATACGTTGCGGAATTCGTCATCGTATTTTGTCTTTTTATTTAGCTTCACGCTGTATCCCGCACACAGCAGGGTAGGCAGAGGGAAACTTGTGTTAAGACACTCCGTTCCCCACTTTCCGCCAAGTTCTGGAGGCATTGCGTATTGCAGTCGATTTTCAATCATACTTTGTGACCCAGCGCCACGACTGGTCTAGTAAAAAATAAATTTCACATAAATAGGAAATGAGTTGACAATTACAGTACACTATTATTATATTACAGAAGTTAAATAAATTGGTAATATCGGAGTTTATTTTTTAAAATAATATTCCACTTTTCAAAATTAATTGTGCCAAAAATTATTTTATTACAACACTTTGAATCAGTTAAATAACTTTCCGTAAACTTTCCTCAAACTTTGTAGATTCTAAAAAAACATTTCAGTCTAACGTTACTTGTTTTTAGCTGAAACCCAAAACTTTTCCTTACTTTCAAGTTTTTGTTGAAACATTTTTATTTACTATACACTGTATCCCACACATAGCAGGGTAGGCAGATGGAACCTGGGAACCTAGCCTCAAGGCATTGCGTGTTGAGTGGAGGAAGTTAACGAGCGAGGAACTGAAAATATTAAATAATTTCATTTTCAAGAAGAATTCGAATCAACAACCTGTAGAGTTTAAATTCGCATCCTTGTATAGTGGCCCCAACATTTGGAACATATTTTCCATAATTTTTTCAGCTTCACACTGTATCCCGCACACAGCAAAGTAGGCAGAGGGAACCTAGTGTTAACACACTCCGTTCCCCACTTTCTGCCGAATTCTGGAGGCATTGCGCATTGAGTGGCAGAACTCAACGCCACGCTTAGCCTCTACACCAGAGCGAAGAAATGGAAATATAAATTTACGTAAATATTTAATCTCCTCGAGTGGGGATCAAACCCACAACCAGTCGGTATTGCAGTCACACTTCGTGCCGCTGCGCCACGACTGGCCAAAATTTTTTAACATTTAACAACACTTCTAAAATCTCTTTGTAGGTCACAGCAAAGTAAAGAAGTGATAAAAAAAGAAGAAAACTTGAAAGAGTTCAATCTCCAGCAACTAACTCATGGTATCAACTAGTTCACTTGTTCGAAGTTCGACTCTATCTCTATACTAACCTGTCTCTATACTATTTACATTGTATGTGACCAAAATAAGTGGCATTTTCTTATAATTGTATAATAGTAAGTATGTGAGACGTATGTGACATACTCATATCAATATTATTTTGTTTAACGAATAATTGTATATATATATGTTTTTAATTTGCAATTTTTTTGGGTACTAGTTTTGTGATTTTTGTTTGGAAATAAAGCTTTTACTAATTAGGAGTACCTTTTTTCACGCTGTTTCCCGCATGTAACAGACAGGCAGAGAGAAGCTAATGTTCAATAACTTCAAACAAACAAATAGGTTTTATTAGGTATTTAGAAAACGTATAAAGTTTAAACGTAGCTGGACTCGAACCCATGCCTCCTGGAAACCGACCATGCACTCTGAATACTAAGCCATACGTTCCAATAAATAAATATTTTTCTTTCCCAAGTATGGACAACACACTAAAACACTTTAAAAATGTTAAAAATAGGTATTTGTATATGTACTTAATTTTTACAAAATATTTTCAAAATTAAATAACTAGCTTTAAAAAAATCGGCGGAAAGTGGGTTCCCTCTGTAAAGCTGTATAGAATAAGATTATTCTCAAAAATCAAATACCGATTACAACTGAAACTGTACATCGAAAACGTGAGTCAATAACGTTTAAAACAACTTGTTCTAGTAATAACGCGTTTCATTGGATCCCCTACTACAGTCAACAACTGTGAATATTGATTGAATAAGATATCATACCGTTGGCTCGGAGAACTTGTTAAATGTAATTTGATATAGGTATTTAAAACTATATTTGGATAAACATACTCTATTTATTATACAGTAATACTAGTTGAACAGAGTAGCTTGGTAAGCGAGGAGACACCCAGTGTGGAATCACTCCGTTCTCCACTTTCAGCTCTAATTTGAGACATTGCGTGTTGAGTGGTGGAACTTGACGCGGTCTGCCAGCGCAGTGAAGAAATGAAAACAATGCATTTCTTCGGCAGACATCGAACCCCGACGCTGTCCTACTACACCACTCTAATATAGTATTTACCACAGGATAAACGAATTATATATTAAACTTTAACTTGGATCGAGACAGAATTTGCAACTTTAATATGTAATTCTACTTATACAGCATACATACATTAGCATAGAAGTATTTTTATTAATTTAAGGATTTATTTCTAGTGTTCACTAAAATTTTATTAGATGTCTAAAATAATTTACAGAAATTAAGTCATATAAACATTCATTAAAATTACTTATATTAAACAAAACTTTACTCTAGATAATTTTAGAAAATTTATAGACCATTTTTTTTGTTAAATAAAATACTAGGTTCCCTTTGTATGCGTATGTACAGCGTGAAGATGTATATATGTTTTTAATATTCGCTTATAAATAGTAAATAATTGAAATTATTATACATATATAGCTTAACTATAGTTAATAAAAATATAAAAGATTATTCGGATCACATATTTTTTTCTTTATTTTGAATAGAAAGTTTTGAAACGATGATCACTCGTGACGTTTACAGGGAACACCACTCTGTCTCACCCAAGCCGCCCAACCAACCCCCACCATCACACCCCTCCCCTCCCTCCCCCCCAAATAAGGCAGATTACTAGAGAATTTACATCCATGCAATATTTTCAACGTTATTACAAACGTTATGCATTCTTAGTCGTAAACACTTTACGTGTTATATAGCCAGCTATATTATAATGCTTTATAGCTTTATCATTTAAAAATATAATACGTATACGGAGAAACTAGTGTTAAAACACTCCGTTCCCCTTCGAGTCCCAATTCGTATTCTGGAGGCATTGTGTGTTGAGTGGCGGAACTCGACGCCGCGCTTTACTTCGACACTAGAGCGAAGAAATTATATAAAAATAAAAATATTTAAATAAATATTTCATTTCCTCAAGTGGGAAACGAACCCGCAACCAGTTGAACTTACTGTCACACACTTGTGCCCCTGCGCCACGACTGGCCTCAATCATTATTTATAAGAATAATTTAGAAATTATTTGCCAATTTATTGTTTTATATTTTAAGAGTTACAGGCACTATTGAAACCGGTTAAGTGCGAGTCGGAGTCGCCCACCGAAGCTTCCGTACCTATTTCAGAATAGTAGGTCAACGTCAACTTACATTTGCGAGCATCTGCACTTATTTTGTATGAAATAAATTCCAAATATATCTAAGTTTGTAATGTTTTTTTTCTTCGAAGTACCTACTATTATTATTCTTTATTTGTGTTATAAGTTATCACTTCAAAATTGGTGCATAATTGCTAGTATCTTTTGATTGCTTAGTTGTGCTTGATTTTTCTTCTATGCGACTTGATTCTGTGCTTGAAGGATCCATAGACGTAAATATTTGGTATTAATTTCAAAATTAATTAATTAATTAAATTAATTTTTATTTTTTTGGTGTTCATTTTTTTTTCATTATATTTTTCTGGTTGTGGGTTGTCACAAAGTGGGATATTGTGGGGTATTGCACAAAGTGGGATATTGTACACGCGACAGGTTGTGGGTTCGATTCCCACTTGAGAAGATGAAATATTTCATATTTTAATTTTCGCAGTGTTGAGTTCCGCCCCTCCACACGCAATGAGGACACGGAAATTGAGGAACAGTGTGTCTTAGCACTAGACTACCTACTCTGCTGTGTGCGGGATACAGCGTGAAATTGGATGGACTAAAAAAAATTAAAATGCAAGTTACTAATAAAAAAAAGGTAAAAGATATTACTTACTATAACATTGCATTAACCGGAAGCATATAAACACAAAAGAAGAAAACCGGTAGTAGTGAAAAGCTCTCATTTGCCCTACACAACAAAAAAAATATGACTACTAATAATCGGATAATACAACAGAACAAAATCCTTATCTTTTTAAACTATATAACATACCTACATATATATTTTTTTACTTTTAATGGAAACTAGTTATTAAAACTCTATAAACCTTTTCTTTTAAATTTAACAAACACGGCGTTTGGTTTTTGACACGTTATACTCGAATTTTGCAACGAAGTGGCGGAGCAGTACTATCAAATTAGAGTTCGTTCTATTTATGTATGGTAACTTCGTCTTTTTGCTTTGTATCGATATTTTTGTTTGTAAACAAAATATTTGATTGAGGCCAGTAGTGAGGCAAGGGCACTATCGTATGACTGTAAACGCGACAGGTTGTGAGTTCGATTCCTTCTCGAGAAAATAAAATATTTAAAATATATTAACTTTTCCGGTGTCGAGGCAAAGCGCAGCTTTAAATTCAGCTACTCAAAACGCAATACATCTAAAATTCTGTGGGAAGTGCGGAACGGATTGTCTTAACACAAGGCTCCCTCTCCCTGCTATGCGGGATACAGCGTGAAGCTGAAAAAAATCTGTTTTGAAGTCTGAATTATTAGGTTACAAATCTGAACGAAAGTTACTTAACCTACTATAAAGCCAGTTTCCCCAGTACTTACTTCATAATAATTAGGCCTTACTGCCAGTAGCCAAATTTCACGTGAATTCACATTTGGTGAAATAAAATCCCATTGAATCCTATTGCTTTAAAGTTCTAGATAAATGTACATGGGTTATAGTTTTTAGTTAGTCATCATCTGATGTCATTGCTGAGCAGTGACGTCAATGATGATAGAAGACGCAATTCTTTAAAGGAGTTAGGAAATATTTTTTTAATTATAAAGAAATTTATAAAAAGGTAGAGCTACGGGTAGTAGTGCTAAGAAAATCTCTATTGGCGCAGAAAATGCAAAAAAAATATGATAAACCATTAAATTTTCGCCGCATAAAAATGTATCAAAATTATTAAAGTTTTCAAAAAGTTATTTTTAGTAGCTGAGCTTAAATTATGGTAAAGGTAAATAATCAATATATTAATGTATGTCCCTGCGCCACGACTGGCCTAGTCGTGGCGCAGGGACACAAAATATGACTGTAAAATAGAATGATTGTGGATTCAATCCCCGCTCAAGGAAATGAAATATTTATTTACATTTATATTTTTATTTCGCTCTGGTCTCGAGGCAAAGCGACGTGTTGAGTTCCGCCACTCAACACGCAATGCATCCAGAACTCGACGTAAAATGGGGAACGGAGTGTCTTAACGGTTTAAGGTTCCCTCTGCCTACCCTGCTGTGGGGCTGATTTATTCTTATTTATAGTGTATCCTAATAGCAATTCACATTTCATTCTTTAGCATTCACTATTACAAAAACGCTAATAAATAATTTACTTCTACAGTAATTTAGACATATTATCAGGAAGATTAGCGAACAGACAAATATCGACCCTATGCAGGCATTCCTTATTAAGATTCTACTTGTCCTTATTAAAACAATTATTTTTGTTAATTTCAATATTAAGATGAGCTATATCAGAGAAATATATCTGACGTATTTAAGAATACTACAGTAGAAATATTTGATAAATTTACCCATGTCCTGCTATTCTTTTCTGATTTACTCTTTTTTTTTAGAAAAGAATCATTGAAATCGGTTGGCGTGATATTGAGTTATTCGTCCATTTGTAGCGCACATACTTAATGCAAATTTAAGACTTATGTGATTTTCTCATGGATAACATTGTCAGAAATGCACCACATTAAACTGGGATCACGCGGGACACCAGCTTTCAAACAAATAAGAATCATGAAAATCGATTCACCCGGTCAAAAGTTCAGAGGTAACAAACATAAAGAAAAATAACAGTCAAATTGATATCCTCCTCCTTACGGAAGTCGATTAAAAAGTGAACAACATTGTATTAATAAACAGAAAGATTTTGCTTCAGTTTCACGATGTATACATATACAGCGTAAAGCTGAAGCAAAGCTCTGCCTACACTGCTATATACAGATATAACAGTGCAGGCAGAGCAAACCTAAAATTAAGAAACTCCGTGACCCACTGCTCTCTCATATTTCGGTTCAATGCGCGTTGAGTCGCGGAACTTAAGGCCGCACTTTTTTTTTAAAACCAGAGCGAAGAAATAAAAATAATCCGTTGTCCCGAATGAATACGAATCGAACCACAACCGTCGCTTAGCAAAACGCTGTACCGCGTACGACCACAGCAAATACCTACTACTATAAGTCCTAATATAGATAAACGACATCAATACTAAGAAAACATCTAAGGCATGCCATCCACTATTATAGAACAGAAGACATTCTCGCGCCACGTACCTATACCTACGGGCTACGAGTACAAGAGACAAAAGCTTGTTCCACATTCATAGCGAAATACACCCGCGCCATAGTAAATGAAGTCGCAGTAATTCATCCCCTGTTACCGGATACGTTCCTTTCCAAAGTCGACTAGTCTACAGACCTGTTGGGAGATCTGTCGACTCACAAAAGTCGGGCAAGTAGAAAATTACTTCTCATTATCGTTTTTCCCTTTGATAAGGGTATTTGGTATATATTTTTAATTATGAATGTTAGTCTTCGATTGATTTTGTGTTTATCAATCAAATGTTTTCGTCAATCTTTTTTGCTTTTCACGTTTAAAGTTTGTATTTTTAGTATAAATTGAAAAATTTAATTTTGTTTAAGTTGATTTTGATATTAATGATTATAGAGAATCAGTTCGTTGTGACTCGGGTTAAATAAAATTAAGATCGGAAATAGATGGAAGGTTGAACATTTAGTGACTTATCACTAGGTTCTCTCTGCCGACATGTATACCGTAAAAAGGGGGGGTTATAAAAAATATATGTAGTGTATAAACACAGAAACAAGACTTGCCCAGCACGAATTGACGACCATTTTTTTATTTTCTATAAATATAAAATTTCGTACATTACTACTTTTTACGCAGTTGGTCACGGCGTTTAATGACTCAAGACTTATCTACTTGGTATATACTTAAATCTGAAAAGTTACCTAACGTTGCGCCCGATGTCGTGTCCGAATTAACCGATCTGATTAAGAACAAAGAAATGTTAAATGTATATCGATAAATATTTCTTGTTCCTTCTTGTTCTTTTTTATTTTACTTGACATTTTTATTTTGTGTATGGAATAAAGAATTTTATCTATTTATCATTTCGTTGTTAAAATAACTGAAAAAAAGATAAGAAAAAGTACGAGCGACATGCCCGCAATGATTAGATAAACCAAAATAAAACATTTTGCTCCTGAGTTTTGATTTTTAGATATAAAAAATACCTTTAAATTTACAGTTTACAAAACATATTGGCATCTGTTTCCAATATAAACTCATTTTAAAATATACTTGACAACGTGACACTTGACAAGTTAGCAAATCGTCTCTATGTAACTTCAACTAGAAAATACAATAAAAACAAAAATTATTGTGGAAAAAAAGAATAGATTAATATGAAAATTCGTTCGAAATCAAGCTCTAGTAGGTGCTCATCCTGTTACACAGACAGTACGTACAGGAGCCGGGAAAACTACGGTTCGATCAAACGTGGCAAACAAAAATCGATACCAGTCGCGATCATCCTTTGGGCATTCCGTAAGCTGCCTTCAAGTCAAGGGCTTACTTCTCGTCGTGTGATCAATTTCATTAAACAACACTACAAGGTGGCAAACGCTCCAGCCAAAACGGGCAAAGCCATAAGCAAAATGCTAAGGTGTGCAGTGGAGTTTGGACTGTTGAAAAAACACGGTAACAGATTCTATTTGGCTAAAACGTCGTATGATTCTGATAATTGAGATGGATGGTAAATTGATTTTATCTAGTGTTATTTATTGTTAATATTATTTTTTCGTATTATAATTATTATGTAATAGATTGATTTCACTGAACTATTAAATAAATGTAAAATGTGAATTTTTGAATCACAATATTTTTTTCTCTATTGCAAATCCTGAATTTAATGCTTTAACTGTATTTACAGTTTTAGACAATCTGATAAATATATTGTATTACTGTATATATTTCTTATCTAACTATACTAAGACCTAGCTCCCACTTTATCCCACATATAGCAGGGTAGACAAATAAAACCTATAGTTATTAAAGAATTGAGGCCAGTCATGGCGCAGGAGAATGAAGTGTGACTTAGAATCGACTGTTTGTAGGTCCGATCCCCACTCAAGGATATGAAATATTTATTTACATTTATCGTCATTATCATTTCTTCGCTCTGGTCGCGAGGCAAAGCGCGGCGTTCAGTTCCGCTCACACGCAATGCCTCTAGACTCGCTGGAAAGTGGGGAACGAAGTGTCTTACTTACTAGGTTCCCTCTGCCTACCCTACTGTGTGCGGGATACAAAGTGAAGCTGATTTAATTTAATTTTTAATAAAAAAATCCGCTTAAATTTTAACGTATGCATATAGATTGGTGAAAGTCAACGCCGCACTTTGTTGACTAGAACGCGAAAATAAAAATAATACTTTCTCTGAGTGGGAATCGAACCCACAACTGTCATGGTTTCAGTGAAACGCGCTCCCACTGTACTGATACCTTCATATTATAATAAGAATTGTTTATAAGTTTGTATGTACTTTCATACAAACAAGTAGTAAATTAAGTAACTTTTAAACATATTGTATCCATAAATTAACTTTTTACAATATTTAAGTCAAACCTCAGACAAAAAAAATAAAAAAATAAAAATACAAAATCATCAATAATAATATTTAATATTTCGTTTCACCAACTTGTATTTACATGATTACTTAAAATATATTGATCTATTATCAATTAACAATTCAAAACATAAATACTTTATAGGGTGTACTTATACTGATTTATGCCTTACAGCATTTGATTGAAGCTTAAACGGCACCAACGCCGACTATTTATCAGATTTTATTTAACTAAATTATATTTGTTTATTTGATTTCACAACTTTAAACTCAAATTCATTAAGAACAATTATTCACAGATAAAATATGGCAGCGCAATATCATAGATAATAAAAAAATTGTGACAGATGCAATAGTTAGACAGAAAATAAATAAAATAGTTAAATAAAATCCGAATATAACACTACATATGCTGGAATGCTTACATACACCTACATTTGCACGAACCGACGGACTTTTAAAACCGCTTTAATTATACAAATTCATTTTCAAGCAAAAAACATTGATAACAATTATATTATGTACAGAGCATTGAACACTGTAATATCAACAAAAATTCTTTACGCAGTCAGTATGAAGCCAAAAATGTTAATAAATAATCAACTTATATCAAACTTTGTCTAAAGATGTCTTTTTTATATTAAATGTTGCTATATTTTAATAGTAGTTGTAAGGCAAGTTCAGAATAAAAATTGATTATTTTTTTAATACATAAAAAGTTTCAAATGTATTTTTTTAATTGGCTTCAAAATGTCTGCTCTACAGTTTAAATAGAATTCCATAGGGGATAGTTAGAAAAGTAAATCCTCGTCACCCTCGTCCAATAGATTGGCGATGTCGCGCACATCTCTCTCTTTGCTCGCTGCCAGCATTGCTTGCTTTTTCTGTTTTAAAAAGTAAATTTTAATTAAATTATGTATAATAATAATTTGTATTTATTTAATAATAATATTTATAATAATGCAATATTTATATTTTCATTTCTTCGCTCTGCGCGACGTTAAGTTCCGACCCTAAACACGTAATGCCTCCAGAATTCATCGGAAAGTAGAGAACGGAGTGTCTTAGCACTAGGTTCCCTCTGCCTGAAACTAATACTGGATACCTCAAATGGATCTCTACATATTAAGAGGACGTGAAAAACACCATTCTACACTATCCATCCCCACAATATCTTCACACAAACAGATGTGTATATGATAGATGGATAAATGTTGTGGGTCTGATTCCCATTTGAGGGAATAAATTATTTTCATTTACCATATGTGTAGTTATGTACAAAGTTTGTTGTTGAGTTCCATAATATAACATGCAATAACTATGAGGATCGAACCTACATCCATCGCTTATTAAGATGGTGTGCCACATCACCTATGGAGTCATATCTCCTATTTAACAAAATGTTAGTATTGTCGACAAGTCACAGCCGTCTTAAAGTTAGTCTAAATTTAAAATAACCCTAAAATCAAATTTGCGCATAGATCTACAACTACAGGGCAGCCATGACTCGTCAACCATACTGTAATAAACAAATACACATACAGCCTCTGCCTTGTCCTTGATGATCTTCTTCTTATCCTGGATCTTCTTCAGCCGGTAAAACTCTTCACGCTCAAGCTCATCCAACTCCGAAATGATGTAAGCCAGGGTACGCTCCAGGCGGGGGATGATCACTAGAAAATATATGTTTTTTAACTTCACTATATATCCCGCTTATAGTAGTAAACCTAGTGTTAACAATCTGTTCCTCACGCACGGGCCCACTGCATGTACAATATGAAGTTTATTAAATAAAATTTTGCATATTTATTGCATATCTATTTTTGTAAAAAGTAAAGGGTGTCCAAAAATCAATTTGTCGCTATTTATCCAGTAAAAAGTTGGTAGCCCGAAACAAAACTATTCTACAGCTGACAATTTAGTGTTAGTAAAAATGGAGGGAGCATTATACTAAAGAGCAACATGTCTTTATTACTGTACAATATTTCAAAAATAATGAAAGCTTAAAGCCGCAGATCCAAGACTCATGCAAAGCATGGTTTGGATAGTGTTTTAACTTCGTCGACTTTGAAGAAATTTATTGAAAAATTCTGGGAGACTAGATCTATTCGAGACGCCAAGCCAACTAACTGGTCGTCCAAAAGAAGCCATACAAATGTCAAAATCGAAGCAGTGCGTAAGAGTTTGTCGGTGACAATCCAGGAACCTAAATTCAGCGTCGTGGATAAGTATTGGACATTTCAAGAAGTTCTTCACAACATATACTAACGAAAGATCTGTGTCTTGTTCGTTACAAAATTCCATTAACATAATAAATAAAGCTGGATGACCATGGACAGCAATAAGAGTTTATTGAATGGATTTTTGAACATCAACTAATGGATGCAGATTTTTGAGCAGAACTATGATGGCTTTTGCTAATATCCAAAGATAATTGAAAAACCCAAAAAATAATCCAAAAACTACATGTGATAGTCGAAAAACAAATGCGTGGACAATGTGTAGCTGTTTGGTGTGGGTATTCGGCTGGAGAGATAAATTGACCAAATTTTCTGGAAAGGCTGGTCAAACAGAGACTGCTTCTGATGTTCAATATGACCCTTTTTTCCGTCAAAAATGGATGATACTGATGTGGCTAATATGTGGTTTCAACTAGACAGTGTCAGATGCCATACAGCTCTTAAAACAAATCAATTATTGCATGAAATATTTTCAGGTCTTGTACTCTCCCGTTTTAGTAATCAGAATTGGCCCTCTAGATAGTATAATTTAAAACCATTCTCACCATTCTTTTTGTTGGTTTATCATATGTCTATATAAACAAGCTTACAAACCACCTGTACATTAATGAATGTTCATTTTAGAATACCCTATATTATAACTTCTATATTATAATAAAAATTAATAAAAGGATTTATCTTACCATGCTCAATAGCATTAACACGCCTGTTAGTTATCTTGATGACCTCATCTAAAGTCACAAATGAGGTTTGCAAGGAAGCCAATTCAACAAGTAATTTGACGGCACTTTGGAAGTTCTTCTTGAGCTTGGACAGTTGTTGTCCACCGCGAGCAAGACCAGCGAGCTCATAGGTATCAGAGCCATCTTGGTAAGACTCGAAAATTGGGAGGGTTACACCTGAAATAGAATGAAAGTTGTTTTTTTAGCTTCACACATAGCAGAATAGGCAGAGGAAACCTGGTTACCTAAAAACTCCTTTCTATTAGGATTCTGTTACCCAATTTCCGCCAAATTCTTAATGCATTGCATGTTGAGACTTTGAAATATCTTTTTAATATTTATTAATATATACATTTTCTTAATTTTCTTAAAGTCTGTAAAACACCAAATTTGAAGTCAGATGCTATGCCACTGCATACAATTTCAAAACATTCCTCCAATACAACAACAAAATATTCCTCCACCTCCTTGATCACAAAAGTATATTTAGTATTACACTAGCATTTACTACTATTATTGCATATTCTTTAGTTATAATTATTGTATAAATTTGTACTTTTTTGCGACTGCTAAGGAAGGGTTATGTTTTTTGCATGTATCTTCTATGCATATATGTCTCCAGAACCGCTGAACGGATTTACATAATTGAGGTATTGTTAGATTCATAGTGTTCTTAGATAGGTGACGTTAAAAAAAACAATCATGGCGGCTGTGGGACGCCATGATTGATTTAGTGATAAAAAAATATTTTAGTTTCGAATACCACAATATCAAATTCAAGAGCTCAATACGAGGATTTCAAAAAGGTATATCATGATTATCATTACTATAACGAATCCTAACAAAAAAGTGAAAAATTTAGAAGTTATTTATCAAAACAAAAACCCCAACTGTATAAAACTATAAAGAAAATAAACAAGCCCAATAGTTTATTAGGATTAACAGTCGGGACCTATAAGTAATTCTTCAATCAATGAAATCTTTACCAGGAACTCTGCATAATTTAAAGAGGTCCCGACTGTTAATGCTAATAAATTATTGGGCTTGTTTATTTGTTTATTTTCGTTTTGGTTTTATGCAGTTGTGGTTTTTGGTTTTATAAATATTTTATTATTTAAAAGGTTTTTATATTGTACCCACATTTTTTATACAATAGTATGAAACATTGCTTGTTAATTGGGCTTCAATAACTGCCACACAGTACACACTAATATGGTAATTATCATTATAAACAGGATTTTGTTATGAATAAATGTAATATTTTTATTATTATTATTTATATCACTTTACCAGCAACATTATCTTTCTTGGAACGGATCTTGATTTGAGCCTTAGTAACATTCTGAAGAACAACCTGGTTAAAGTCTCCTGTAGTAAACTTTGCTTCAGCCAAAGAAAATGCAGCTTCTTTCATAACTTCACCCATAAGGGTTTTAGTCTGTGAAATAAATATTTTACATTGGAAAATACAATATGTTGTAATATTTCTTAAATAGACATCTTTTTAATATGTAAATTACTAATACTTTAATGTTTCTCTTAAGGTATTAGTAGTTTACATAAATCTTGATAAAATGTTAATTTTTCTTAGTAAATTTAAATTAACTTCTTGATACAGATTGGTAAGAGAAGAATAAAATGGAATATTAAATGCCTTGTTACTCTTCTGCGCACAATTTAAATAATCTAAATTACAGGTTATTTAGAACAGAAGACTAAGATTGGAATTATATATTACTAACAATCAACATTATTATTTTCATAAAAAGTGTATAATAACATGATTAAAGTGCATTGTAAGAAAATATTTTCATTTTTTTTATCTTTACACTTTATTTAACATATAGCAAGGTATTTTTATAATATTTCATACTCAAAATTTGAAACGCTATGTGTTCAGTGGGATAATTCAACATTAAATTGAACCTACAACTTCCACAGTTGCAGTCAGATACCATTGGATTACTTCATAATGGCTTCAAATAGATATTCATAATACATTTATTATATTATGATTCCAGTCAGTTTTTATCAGTATACAAAAGATCCTTTCTACATGGCTTTTTTTTCTACATTGCTTTTACTGTTAAATCTATGCTTCCAACCGTTTATGAAATTTCTTATATTAATTTTTAACTAATGACAATTTTTTCAAAGAAAACATTCATTATTACTTTTTATTGATTGTATTATTTATATAACTTCTGCTTAACTTTATTGATCTATTCAAACATATTTCGGCAAAATTTAAGCAATGATTATATCACTGCTATTTAATTCTATTAATGATTAGCATTATGTCAGTAATAGAGAATAAAAAAAAGTGATATGCGCACGTCAATAAAAGAAGGATCTTACCTCGATAATTTTGCTGAGGATCATACGAAATCTCACTTGTAAAGCATCAGCTTTCTTTTTCAAGAGACCATGGCCTTTCTGTGCTCCAGCCAGACGGGCTTTCATTAACATCTGAGCTCTATAATCCAAAATATATTTTTGTGTATATTCTTTTTTTACTATATTTTTACAACCTTATTAAAACATAGATAATGTGATATATAACAATACTTACCCCCGAGAAGGGAAAATGGGCAATTTATCTTTTCCAGACATATTGATTTAGGAAAATATAAGCCTTTTTATCCCTATTCAGGATTTTACTCCCAATTTCAATCACCTGATGACAGAAGACAAGTTGGTGATAAATGTAAGTCTATGGTAGGTCTTGTGATCTCGTTCGAAAAAATATTGTTTAGTCAATGTATCCGATTTCATAATTT
This sequence comes from Heliconius erato x Heliconius himera, assembly GCA_013421005.1. Taxonomy (NCBI): domain Eukaryota; kingdom Metazoa; phylum Arthropoda; class Insecta; order Lepidoptera; family Nymphalidae; genus Heliconius; species Heliconius erato x Heliconius himera. The sequence continues at coordinate 47,213 of JAATLQ010033390.1, read as the reverse complement.
CATTAAATTTTAAAATAATTTAAGCAAATGTTACGAATCTATAATATTTCTTATATTATTTAATTTCTAGACAATATTTTGATCAAAAATAATAACAATAACTAAAATTTATTAAAATGTATCAATAAGTAATATATGTCACTAGCCGCACTGTAAGTACATAATATATAATACGAACAAAAATAATACGTTAGTATGGTATGGTACAGTTCTTTGATTATGGCGTTCTGAGCGTGCCAGTTGAACACTATGTCACGTTATGTGGAGAAGACACGAAAGAGGTTTTACGGTAAAAAAGAGATAATGTTACACAATGTGAGGTTCCATATTTAAAGAAAAGATCCAGTTAAAAATTGCCTTCACCTATAAATAATATTAACTTAACTTAACTTCACGCTTTATCCCTGGTGGGGTAGTCAGAGAGAACGAAGTGCCAAACGTTACGGTCCATGCATACCTCTTTCGCCTCGTCCACTTTCATCAACCTCTTCATACATGGCCTCCGGGAGGTCCTAATGCTATTTACGTGAGCTTCCTGCAGTATCTTCAATACTGTGTTTTCGAAGGTCAACCGAGGTCTCCTCCTACCTCTCTTACCGCTCACTTTTCTGTAATAAATCTTTTTTGCCATTCTTTCATCACTCATTCGATTAATGTGCCCAAACTAGCTAAGCTCTGTTTCGTTTTGTTCTTCTTCATCCTCACCATGACATCTTCGCTAGTACCTGCCATTCCATGTATCTCTTCATTGTGGATTTGATCAGCTAAGCTGATTCTGCATATCTTACGAAGAGATCGCATCTTCACGGCATTTATCTTTCTTTCATTCTTCTTCTGTAACACCCACGTTTCGCTGACACATAACAACGTAACGTGTCAACACGGCATTGTGTACAGCCAAACACGCAGTTGTGCTGACGTTTCGCCGTCTTATCAATGCAGCTAAGGCTCCGTTAACCCTGTTGCCAGCAGCAATACGCCTTTCCACACCCATATCGTATCTTCCATTTCTACTGAACATACTTCCCTAATATACCACTTCATTCACTTGTTCGAATTTGTTACCATTTACACTGATCTTGCATTCCGTCCTTTTTTCATTTCCTTCAAATAATATTTGAAAGAACCTTTATCTTATTCTCATTCAGGCTTAGATTATTACTTTCACAACTTTCTTTCAGAGTGGTCACTAATGCCTGCAACTCGCATTCTGTTGATGTAATGACCACTGCGTCAGGCCACTACTTTCATTCATTTTTCTCTAAAAGTACTGAACCGATTTACTTAAAAGTTTCATCAATAGCTTTGTTTTAACTCAACTTAACAATTAAAGTATTTAGTTTCATCAAAATCGGTTCTTTAAAAAAAAGTTATCGTCATTTGAATGAACACAACGCATTAGTTTGCCTGCGAAAGTTATATAGCAATCGCGTTGGTAAGATTCCTGACTAAAGAATGACATTCGAAACGTCTTGATTATATGACTGTTGATAAAAAAATATATTTTTGAAGCACATACATAATACATTTCCATTTCACAGATTACCTGGACGCCCCGGGTATTCTATATATTGCCAAGGTGTTGTATAGAATACCTGAATTATACAGACGACCGGTTACGCAGAAATTCTTTGGATATAAACTTTGTTATCAGAGTGCAGCCGTCTAAGGCTTCCAAGAGATGACGTATGTTCGAGTCCTGCTATATTTAAATCTTTATACATTTGCTAAAAATTTTTGTCATACAAAATAACACGGGGCAGTACGGTAAATATGTAGTTATCAAGAATATTCCGGCATACCTAACATTTTATTTATTTACAATTCATATATACTAGAAATTATCATGTTAAGATCTGTGGCGTCAATTTATGTCATGAATATGTTTTGATATGACAATTGACATTAATAAATAGTTATAGGCATTTGTTATTAAACATATGATATATTTATAAGTTAGAACGTACTTCTAAATAACAACGAAAATGAAATATGATATTTAGGTCATCATTTAGAAAAAATATTTAATTTTCTTTATGATAATATGGATGAAATTGCAACTGTACAGTTGTGTAGAATTTGTTTGGCAAATGGAGCTGACATACCTATATTTGAAGAAAATGAAGACGAGCCTTATAATATTTTATCAAAACTAGCTTTATGTCTAAAAGAAAAGGTAAAATATGAAAATGATAAGAAGGAGTTCATAGAATGAGTTAATTTTAATGTCATATTAAAAAAATATTCTCATGTTTACAGATAGAAGATTTAGATGGATATCCACGATTCATCTGTAATTTATGTAATAATATTTTAAATAGAACCTGTGATTTTATTAATAAATATAAAAGTTCTTGTAAAATATTGGAAAAAGAATTAGAGGATATAAAACAAGAAAATGATGATTTAAGTAGTTTAAGTGGAAAAGGTCTCTCTGAAGAAGAAATTGAAGTAGAAGATATAAAGAACGAATTTGCTAGTGATAATGATTTTGAGATCAATGATGATGACGAAAAATACTTTAAGCCTGTTAAACTTGATATTGAATTGAAACTTGAAGATGACATTCCAATAAAACCATCAACAAAAAAACATTATCGCTTAGGAACAAATACTAAGCAGATCACAAATAATATAGCAACATCAATTCTAGAAAGTCAATTTTGTTGGGACGGGATCAAATGGAGGTAATATTTTTTAAATTATCTAATATCATGTATTTGTTTTGAATATAACATGAAATATATATTCATAGTTTCTCTTAAACTACTAACAATAACATTTATTAGATATACAGTAGAATTTTACAAACCACATACATTATTGTTTTTCTGTATAAATATCTAT
>JAATLQ010033390.1:0-44356 GCA_013421005.1 Heliconius erato x Heliconius himera | reverse complement strand
CAAATACTAAGCAGATCACAAATAATATAGCAACATCAATTCTAGAAAGTCAATTTTGTTGGGACGGGATCAAATGGAGGTAATATTTTTTAAATTATCTAATATCATGTATTTGTTTTGAATATAACATGAAATATATATTCATAGTTTCTCTTAAACTACTAACAATAACATTTATTAGATATACAGTAGAATTTTACAAACCACATACATTATTGTTTTTCTGTATAAATATCTATATACAAAATGATATATACTAATGACATTATTACAATCTAGGCTTTAAATTGATAAATGAGTAATTTAAATTGTACCTAGTTAGTGACACAATTGGCACTTTTTTTGTCTTTTATATTAGACAGTCAAAAAAATAATAGTTTAAAAATTATTTCTAAGTACTATAAAACAAAATATGTGTTACTAAAAATTTTGGTTACTGAAAAAAACACTCCTGAAACCTTACTGTATCGGTGGTTGTATACATAGTTTTTAAAAGCACACTTAGACATTTCAGCCTTAATGGAAATAGAATACCTTAAAGTAGGTTCCTAGGTTTCCTCTGTCTATCTGTATGGGATACAGCTCACAAGCAAAAAATAATTTTAGAAATTGTATTAAATGTGATCCTATATAGAGGCTTCTATCCTATCATCTCTATTTATTGATTTTTGATAAATCTAATTATTATAATTTTTAAGTAATTTTTTACAAAGTATTATACTATTTTCACGTGTTCTCTAGTTGCAGCTCTAGTAGCAATAATTTTCTAAAAGACAAGTCAAAATTACTAAAACCAAAGACTGAAAATGAAAGGAGAACCAGAAAAAGAATAAACATAAAAATACCAAAAATAAAGAAACCTAATCCACCTAAGCTCTGTGATCTTTGTGGAGTAGTGTTTAAATCTACAGATAAATTAACAGTTCATAAGAAGAAGGTTCACTTTAGGAGTCCAGTGAAATGTGAACATTGCCTAAAGATTTTTGTATCTAATTATTATTTAAAGAGACACACAAAAAGAAAACACGAGGAACACAGCAAGGCTTTTATGTGTGCCATTTGTGGAAGAGGATTCGCTTTCAAGGGGGAACTAGCTAGTCACAATAGAAATGTGCATGACAAGAATCAACGTCCCAAAAAACAATTTAACTGTCAGTTTTGTAATAAAACCTACAAATGTGCTAAGTCTGTGACAGTTCATGAAAGATCAGTACACACAGGTAATAAATAAAAAAACTCTTGTTTTAATTAGCATTCTTCTTATCAACATGAGATTTTTTTTTATTTTACCTTCATGCTGTATGCCGCATATAAAAGGGTGGGTAGGCAGAGGGAACCTAGATATTAAGACTCCCAATGTACGGAACATTACACATTAGCTGGTGGAATTGAATGTGGCATTTTGTTTTCTAAGAAGTGCCTTAAGTAACAAGTGCAAATAAATTAAAATTAATTCATTTTCCCGAGTAGGAATCGCACCTACAACAGTCATGTGACACACTGCCCTACTGCGCCACAACGGCTCCCTTTTGAATTCAATTTTCTTTAATTTATGTATATTTTATGTTTCAGGAGACAGGCCAGCAGTGTGTACTGTGTGTGGTAGTGGGTTTTACCATGAAGAATATTTAAGAGAGCACATGCGACTTCACACCGGCGAAACTCCCTTCAAATGCCCCATCTGCGGTAGAGGTTATGCTCAACGTGGTAACATGAAGAGTCATCTTAGAATACATAGGAGATCAGAACTTGATGATGCTACGTTAAGTAAAATGAAGCCCAACTATTTGAAGTTACTTAAAGCGTAAATTGTGGTTTCATTGTAAATATGATGGTTGTGGGTTCGATTTCCAATTAGTTGGAAATAAATTATTTTTATTTATTCATTCTGGAGACTGGTAATGCGACAAAGCGCGGTGTTATGTTTCGACACTCGTTAAAATATAAAAATTAGGTGATTAATAAAGAATGGAGTGTCTTAACACTAGGTTGCCTCTTTTTGCTCATTTATATGTGGGATACAGTATAAAGATTATCATTGTTTGTTGTTGACTTTGAACATGATTATTCAGCTTAATTAATATGTAACTTTTATATATCTTTCTTTATTATACTTATTATTTACACTAAATACAAGTAAATTTCTCATTTTTATTTAAATTATGTTCAAAATTGCATATTTTATATTTATGCAAGATTACAACATTTTATATTTTTTATATATAATTTTAAAAAATAATAAATTTTAAATGTAAAAAAGAAGTTAAAAATTTCTAAAAGCAAATATGAAATTTAGTAAATTTAGTTATTTAATTTGAGCATTGCTAATATTATTAATATTTTAAATTTAACTATGATATTACTTCAAAATTTATTATATTATTACAAAATTTTGTTTATAATGTTAAAGATTTTAAAAAATCTTTTATCTCTTCAAGTTCTGTATAAAGATGTTATTTTTTGTTAATTTTTTGTAGTTTATAAAAGTTGAAATTAATAACGATAAAATAAAGTTGATTTAAGGTTAAAATACTTTTATTAATACCTAATTTAATTTTATTTATAGCCCAGTTTTCACCACAAATGAGAAACGGGAACTACCCAGTATTTCCCATTTCTCATTTGCGGTGAAATACTTAGAGAAAATACGGGAAATACTTAGGTGGAATGGAGGGTCTTAACACTAGGTTCCCTCTGCCTACCCTGCAGTGTGCGGGATACAGCGTAAAGCTGATCCCGTCAACAGCTAAACCAGGATAAAACAGATCCCAGACTTCGAGCAAGAAGATTAAGTAGTTTTTTTTTATGAAAAAAGATAACGCAAACGAGCATACGGGTAAGTGATCACTGCCAGAGGAGCTACAAGTGCGTTGCCGGCCTTTAAGGTAGGATAGAGGCGCTTTTTGGAGGTACCCAGTTCGTATCGATGTTAAAAGTGATGTCAAGAGTGATAAGGAACACGAGATAGTGTGACTTAATTAAGGATAGATGCCAAAAGGTTGCTGAAATGAATGATTCATTCGATCAGATGTGTTTCTGTATGTCTAGTAACTGGAAGACTAATAAGTAAAACATGTTTTAAAAATGATGTTACCGACATTTCAAGAAAATACTATTGAATATAGCCTAACTACGTAATGATATTGACTGTCTAAAAAGACAGATTTTTTCTGTGAGACTAAATAAATATTATTACATTTTTTTTTCAGCTTCAAGCTGTATCCCGCACACAGCAGTAGGCAGAGGGAACTTAGTGTTAAGACATTCTATTCCAGACTTTCCGCCAAAATCTGGGGGCATTGTGTGTTGAGTAGCGGAACTCAACCCCGCGCCATGCCCCGGTACCAGAGCGAAGAAATAAAAATATAAATAAATATTTCATATCTTCAAGTGGGGATCGAACCCGCAACCAGTCGATTTTGCAGTCACATTTTGTGCCTTTGCGCCACCGCTGACAGACTTGATATTATTTTTAGAAACTAGTTGATTTTTGTAAAAATAAAGTTATAAATTATAAGAAAATATTTTTTCGTTGATTTTCGTTTATGATTCAGTTATAGTACTGTAATTGTATTAATAAAGAATGTATATTATCATAAATGTATCTTACTGAAAAATAAAAACTGTTTTTTTATCAATTCATGCAAAAAATAGATCATAACCAGCAAACAATGAGCAATTTTATTTTTAACGTATTTTTCTCGTATGATTGGGCTTTATAGTTATACTTTATAATTTTTAAGTGAAAGATTTTAAATAGCACAACATTTATAATGTAAGGTAATCGTTATACGATGGGTTCAGTGCCTGACTGTAATCACGATGGTGGTAAGTTCAATCCTCGATCGGAGGAATTATTTTAATTTCCCCGTAACGGCATGATAAAGCGCAGCGCCATTCAACATGCAATGTCCATTCACAGCCATTCTAGCGTGGTTGTGCCTACTCTGCTGTACGGGATAGTGTGAAGCTGAAAAAAAAATTTTAGTTACTTACGCCCAATATTAATAACCTATCTCCAACGTCAATCTTAGATTGTTTCATATCTAGAGATTGGATAGATATATGAAACATCTAAGATCTAAGATTGACGTTGGAGATAGGTTATTAACATTGAGCGTTAGATATGAAAATGACACCATCCCAATGCTAACATCACAATTCACAAGTTCACATTGCACAGACAAAAGTGCATTTTCTAAATTCAAAAAAACTTAATTTGCCACTCTTGTTTTAGCATCTTTTAATAATCGATAATAAAGAAGATGATTAGTAGTAATATTTTTATTTATATAATAATATTTTATTTTATAATGTACTTATAATTGTTCAATAAATTAAGTAAAACAAAGTAATTTAATATCGTACATATGTTACTTATTAATCGCAATCGACAGGGAGCTGGCAACGTTGACATTAAATGTCATTTCATCATTTGCCGTTTATTATCTAGAAGGTACCGACTGCCTAATATTTTGGCTATCAATTGTTTTTGTTATTGTACAAAACTATAAAACATCGCTAACGTTTATGCATTTTTTTATTCAGTAGTTGAAAGAATACTTTCACATAATACCTACAAGTGCATCGAAAAAATAATATGCTGCGTACTAAAATACATATAGCGCTAAGCGCTTTTGGAGCGGTATTAGGATTCTCAGCATTTATATGTTTTTGCATTGTTTACGCAAATATTGAAGCTGGGATGTGGGCGTTATTATCCGGTAAGTTTATGACTTTCAAATGTTATAATTTTAATTAGCTAAAATAAATAAATCTTAAATTCTCTCTTTTATTAATGCAAATTAAACGACTGAGTTTTAATCTACTATTTTGCATTTAAGAGCAAAACTAAGTCAGTGTTTTAATTTTTGCTAAATTAGCCTTGTAAAATTGATTCCTTTGGATATAAAAACTGATAACTGCTTTACACTTCACTGTAAAATGTATTCATAACATAAAATGTTACATAGTATGATGAATCATAATTATTTATTTTCGTCAAAGTTATGGAATAATTAAACAATTTACCTCAATATTTGTTACTATTTTAGGAACACATGCTGTATTAAATTTGATGTTACATTGTCACTATTTAAAGAAGTCCTTACATGTAAATTTTTCAAGAAAAGCTCTACAATACCTTGGAGATTTTGGTATGGTTGGCTTTGTCTCAGGAACTGCTTTAACACTATTTTATATATTCTTAGAAGTATATTACAAAGCTGGTAAGTAAAATTTTTATCTTGTACATACTTGACATTTTATTTTTATATTATTGATAATCATGAATTTATTTGAAATTTCTCAGATATAATACCAATAAGAACAAGTATAATCATCCGATTGGTTTGGTCTTTCATGATGCTAAAATGGGGCATTATTTTGTATTTTACCACAAAGAAATATCTCCGCACCTATAATGATCATCAGCTATTCTCTGAAAATCCAAATATTGAAGAAACATAAAATATCTAATTAGTACTATAGTTACTCTAAATCATGATCCTATATAAATTGTATCATGAGTTAAAAAATATTTCAAATGTTAAATATTTTTTTCCCTATTTATTTTGTTAATTATTTTATTGAATTTATTTCACAATATATTATAAAGACAAGTCAAAACAAACTATTTTATATAGATACTTAAATGTTTTTTAATGTTTTATTATAGGCTTGTTTAGCTTTATAGGTATAATTTAGCTTTATTTTTTCATATTATGTAAAATGAAATTATTTTATTTTCTTTTATAAATTGTAAATTTTGAATGTGATAAACTGATTTATGTATTATTCAATACTTGACTGAAATGTATGGTGAAGGTTTAATTAGGCTATATTTAATCTTTAGAGAGAAATTCGTATATTCATTCAGATAGTAAATGTGTGAATTATAATCTAATAAGAGTGAATACATATATATTAATAAAAATCAGGGTAAGACATTGCTAAATTTCTGAGTAGTTAGTGTGGTAATTGTGAAATACTGAATATTTTTAATGTAGTGTTATTGTTAAGACTAAAGATTTTATTTACTATTTATCATTAATTCTATGTACTATATTTTGTGATTAGATAAATATTATAATACACTTATTTCTTATATATGTGGTTTTATTTTACCTTTAATACTTTTTCACATAAAATATGAAATGCCTTATGCAATGTATTATAACTAATCTAATATATGGGGCACTCCATGCAAAGCAGGCTGGAACAAAAGTTTGAGGTCTTTGATTTCGGTTATTTTTTGTGTTAGACCTAAGTAAGTCCTCAACACAACTGCACAATATTTTTATAATACGGTGTTTAGGAGTAATGGGGGCATAAAGTTGTGAGTGGTGGATATGCACTCTTTCAAATCCAATTAACCAGTATTAATAAATGACAAATAAATAAATACAGTAGAGTAATACATTCCTCATTAATTTGGTAATTTTGAATGATATATTAGTTAATAAAATTAGTTTATTTTTCAAAGGATATAGAATGGTTTTTATTTTATGAAATATTTTTTTCAGAAAAACAAACAAAATTTCAGTGTGTAGATAAGCCTGACAAACTTCTATAATGGGAGACCACGCCATTTAGGAGCTACATCGGTTAAAGTCCTGATGCGGCGCGCCATCCCCATCTTACGGAAATCTTTATTTTTACTTTGTTCAAACTAAATTAATTCAATATTTTTGACATTTTTAAAGTGTTATTCCCACACTTAGAAAAGAAAAATATTTATTTAGAAAACGTATAAAACTTTGAACGTAGCGGGTCTCGAACCCGCGCCTGCTGGAAACTTACCAGGAGCTCTGACCATTAAGCCAAGCGTTCTCATCAAGCTACTTCGAAATTTTTATACGCTTGTTACTACTTATGTTGTGCATCTCTGTATCTCTGATTCAATATTTTTTGTTGAGAAATAAGTAAGGGCAATGTACATGTATATAATCATATTTACACTATAAAAATATCTTATTATGTTATTATCATATATTGAACCCGACGTGGCACATTGATGCTGTATTTGACTATACGCGTGATGATTATGGGTTCAGTCCTCAACTAGACGGAATGATTACTTTTTTTAAAATAGACCACGGAACATGTACGTGTAACATACCGTCTTGATATAAGCAGAAAGGATATAAATTAATTTGTCTCTCTACGCTCTGTTTACAACGCAAGATGCGTGAATGGCTGAGGTTGTAATTGTTAGTTCAAACCTAAAATCATATATTTTTCTTTTTTAGTAAACTTTTGAATTTTTTAGTATGTTACGACATATATTATAAATATAAACATATATTGGATGGTATACAATCAATCAATTTATTGATATTTGATATGTTCTCATCGGTCTGAGAGTCAATCCCATATAATTAAAATGATAAATACCTGGAAAATAATATTTCTTAAGAATTATTGATATGAATATTAAAAATATATTATTATCTATTGTCTTACAAATAAATTTACCAATACTTTATATCAGTCTATGTGACAAAAAATTGTAAATAATGAAATTAATTAAAGTAAAAAATATTTATAACAATATTATGATTTTTCCCAGACTTCCCTAGAACTAGAAGATATAGAAAATGTTAATTATATTATTAAATGCGCCTGCGCATCCCGTTAAAATTGGCCGTCACACGGAGGTTGGTCTAAGGCTTTAAAATCATTCAGTGTTAAGACGTGCTAGCGGCGCGGTAGACGTCACCGGTGACAGTAGAAACGGTTGCGCGGGAAAATGGACGTTTAAATCGTATATGCTATGAACATTTTGAAAAACTGTGTTGCAAATATTATAGCGTAGATGTGGATTATATTTCAACTTTTAAAGTAGGGGTAAGAATTTTTAAATTAATGATTATTTATTGATTTTTTTCTCTTATCTATTATAAAAATAGCTATGGGTATATTATTGAACTATTCGTAATATATATCGAGTAATAGCACGATTTAAATATAATGTAACAATAATTAACTCGTAACAAAAAATGCTTTTGAGATTCCCAGCGATAGCATTTACCGTATAATAGTAACCAGAGCAAAAAGCTCAAAATATACATTAGAAAAGCAAGAAGAAATTTAATTGGCGCACTTTTATTATAAACGAAAGTCATTCTATTGCTAACAATGTTTTATGTAATAAAAATAAAATTGGATATTTATACACATAGAAGATATTCTATAAATATTTTAATCGTAAAGATTTTAATTCCATATCGTATCCTTTTTTTCATCTAAATAAAAAATCCGCAAGCATGTGATGACCTGGACATCTCTTTTACATATCTCTAAATAAAAATGTACTTTTTCAGTTTAATATAAGTTCAATAAATTCTAAATAACGATAGAACTTTTTTCCTGAATGTGCTCATATCTGATTTCAACGATTTATTATAACATTCTGATTTTTTTATATTGTCTTGTGTCTATATATCTATATAGAATAGTTTATATTTTTTTTAAAGAATAATTTTTAAATAATACATCGAGGAAGTCAAAAAGAAGGCAAACGATTTTTATGGATAATTTTAGACAGATTAATAAATAGGTAATTTTATATATGATCTTCTAATAAGTCCTTTCTTTCAATAACATTTTATTATAACTAAACGTTATTTATTACATTCGATGCAAACTTAACTCCAGTAAATTTATATTTGTTTACCTAATATTTTATTTTTCATTTTGTTTTTCTACGATCTGGCATGGCATACAGTCACAGTAAAGTAAGTGTTAAAGATATTTACCTATACGAAAAATTAAGACCGGGATAATTTATGACAAGGTATTCACTGATTACTCAACTGAATGCTGAAAAATTCTATAATTTTCAAACATTTCAATTCAAATTAGTTACTTAAATATTAATTAATATATTTGACGGTTATTAGTTAAAAGATAAACTTTTTTAAATTTCTTTAATTCGCCACGAATATGAACGGTAATAACGATCTTATCAATGTTGATACAAGGAGAACATCAGAAAAAGCCGAAGGGCGATGGCTCGATGGCTTCATTATAAAAACTCACAATTGTAATAATGTAGAGTCTGTATTTGATAGCAATAGACTATGCTCTATGCACGTCTAATGGGGCAGCGTTAGATTCGTTCCGTTCCGCTGTGGGAAGCTAATGGTTCATTTGAGAATCATTTGTTATTGAAGGTAGAGCTAGAGGAGATTGTAAATATTCATCTTCATTCATCTTCAACGTTTTATTGTTTAGGCGAATAGAACATAGTGTATGGTCACTAGTTCTATATTTTCCGCTGAACCAAAGACTTAAAACTGCACCTCTGACTTATCATGCTATGGTTTAAAAAATAGAATGTTTTTTTTAAATATTATTTCTCTATCTATTGTTTACATACAATCAGACACATTTCACTTACAACCACAACGCTACAATTAGCCTGTGGTAGTTTTATAAGTCGCCTTTATTTTATAATAAATAAATGTTAAATCTTATAAATGATTATTTATAAGATTTAATTCGTAAATTCAAATTATTTTATGTCACGTTTTACTGTGGACAGTACTAGTTATTTATTGGTTCGATAATAGTGCCAAAATCATTGGACCATGTAATCTGTTTAGTGTTTGGCTGTGGCCTACCTATGTTACTCATGGATTTATTGAACTTAGATATTGGTATATTGAACTAGGAGGATTAGATAGTTTTTTATTACTGCATCAGCTTTTTGAAAAATTTAGTTGTTTTGGGGGTTTTTCCTCTTAATTTTTCTTCCGCTTCATGCAGTATTCCGCATGTGGCGGGATCGGAGGGAGCCTAGTGCTAAGAGACTCCGCTATCCCTTTACGCCAAATTCTGGATGCATTTCTTTTTCTCACCTCGACACCAGCGCGAGGAGAGTTAGATTTACAACAGACACATTTGAATAAATCTTTCAAGCAGGTTACCGAAATTAAAACGTTTGTTTAACTATAAAATATTTTTGAGAAGAAATTAAACGATCTAACTAAAAAACAAAACCATCAGTCATGTTCAGACCATGTTATTAAATAAATAAGTTAAATAATATTTCATTTCATCGTTACTCAACACACATTGTCTCTAGAATTCGGTGGGGAGCGGAGTGTCTTAACACTAGGCTCCTTCTACCTACCCTGTTACATACGGGATAGAGCGTGATTAAAAATATTTCGTTCGTTGCACTAAAATGTGCAAAAAAAGCTAGTAAAAAAAATTAGAGAAGCATGGAAAAAGGAAATTATGAGAATAGTTCACATAAAATGTGAATTAAATCTGCAATTTGCCTTGCATCTACTGTAATTGGCCGTCGGCAGGTACAAGCCACAGGTGCACCAGTGATATCTATCGCGAACTAACTAGTATAGCGATACTTACGACATACATCCACTTATGCTGTTAAAATTTTATAGCTTTACATATCTCATCGCGGCTCTGATTGGAATTATTCTCTTAATTACGATTTTTATATAGTTCTCCATAAAGCCAGCCGTAGTATTCTGTTTTATAAACATTATTCGAATTATATTTATTTTTGTAAGAAGCGTTCCGTAATTGGACCTAATTCAGTTTTACGATTGACTTGTATAAAGTTTTTATAATGTCAAATGCTAGTTGTTTGAGCATTTCTCTACATTTATCAATAATTACAAGACTATATACTCCACGTTATTTTCTACTCCGTATAAAAATGATTTGTTTTATCTCCTAAGTTTATACTACAAAATAAATAAATAAATAAATCAGCTTCACGCTGTATACCGCACACAGCAGGGTAGGCAGAGGGAAGCTAGTTTTAAGACACTCCGTTCCCCCTTTTCTGCCGAATTCTGGAGGCATTGCGTGTTGAGTGGCATAACTCAACGTCGCGCTTTGCCTCGACACCAGAGCGAAGAAATGGAAATATAAATTTAAGTAAATATTTCATCCCCTTGAGTGAGGATCGAACCCACAACCAGTCGGTTTTACAGTCACACTTTGTGCCACTGCGCCACGACTGGCCTCACAAGATCAAGTAATTCATATTTGTTTTGGTTTTATTAGAATAATTTAAAGTCCTGTGACAACCCTTGAAATTTTACTAAACCCCAGACCTAACAGAAGTCCCAAAAAATTCTATTCTATTTATTTTATTTCTTTTTTAATTTTATATAGTTCTAATCTAAATATATCTAGATACACATTGTAATATTGTTTATTTATTTTTTATATTGCTTTAATGTAAAAAATATTCATATTTATAACTTCGTATAGTTAGTTTCAAGTAAGTACTTGAAATTTTAGCTTTCTAAAGTGTTTTCAATATTACATTTACTTAATTAAAACTGAATTGCATTATTAAATTGAGGTTAAAACATGTAGTAGTCGAGTGTGCGATAGCTTACAAAATATCCGGTCTCACTTCGCCTATTATCGATCCCTATTGTAGACCATCTTACATTGTGATTGTTGCAAAATCTCCTGTGCATTTAAAATGTTAAAAATAGGCTGAGACCGACAAATCTAAATGATTGCTTTGATAGAAAAAATCAGCTGTATGCTGTATCCCGCCCACAGCAGGGTAGGCAGAAAAACCTAGTGTTAAGACACTCCGTTTTCTATTTTCCGCCGAACTGTGTGTGTGAGTGGCGAAACTCAATGCCATACATTTGCCTTTACACCAGAGCGAAGAAATAAATATATAAATTTGAATAAATCTTGAGGCCAGTCGTCAGCAGCGGCACGAAGTGCGACTGTAAAACCGACTGGTTGTAGGTTCGATCCCTACTCGAGGACATGAAATATTTACTTAAATTTATATTTCCATTTTCTGCGATCTGCGATCTCAACACGCAATGCCTCCAGAATTTGGCAGAATGTGGGGAACGGAGTGTCTTAACACTAGGTTCCCTCTGCCTACCCTGGTGTGTGCGGGATACAGCGTAAAGCTAAAAAAAAATCTTGCGCATTACTTTGATCTTGGAACAAATGACAATTGAATAGAACAACTAAATTCCACAGCTAATAAATATACTATTTAAAACACATTTATTATATAGTGCGTGTTTTAAATGAGAATACATTAAGCTAAACAAAGCTGCGTTAAGAAAAATTGGCGTTACGTGACGGAGTTGACTTTAACTAATGTTCTTAAGTAACATTGACAATACATTGAAAGAAAATCTGGTATAGAATACGTGTCTACAATTTTACCTGGTGTGAGTCCCGGAAACCTTGTATATATTGGTTAAGAAATCAATATAAAATTAAAATTCAAAGAGAATTCAAGAATTTTCTTATTTCTCATCGATTTTCAAGTACTAAATTCAATGCTGATCTTTATTTAGCTCTTAGAAATATCTACTATAATAACTATACGAATCTACTATTCTATATTTCTATCTACGTGAAATATGTTTACCTATATTCTTATATTTTAAGGTTGATTTGTTAAGCCTTAATTTTGTAATAGCTTTACCGAGATCTCGAAATTTTTAAAAGAAGACATTACTGCAATGCTTTGCTATGCATTCTAATGAGGTTACGGAGTTGTACTTCTGTTAAGCATATTTTATCTGAATAATAATAACATTTAGGCTTCACGGTCTTTTGGCGAATGAGTTCAAAATATTACAAAATAATTCAAATAAAGCATTTTTTTTAGCACCACGCTTTATCCTGCATTTAGCAGGGTAGGCAGAGGAAACCTATTGTTTAGACACTCCGTTCCTCACTTTCTGCCGAAATTTCCTAGGTATTGCTATTGTATTTGCCTTAACACCAAAGCTAAGAAATGTAAACATTAATAAAAAATGATTCATTCCTCCGAGTTGGGATTGAATTCACAACCATCGCGTTACAGACACCCATGGGCGTATCTAGAGATATTTTCTGAGGAGGCCTAGGCTTTGGCTTAGTACAGATATGTTCGTTTAAAAAAAAACTTTTTGTTATTATTTTTTTTTTGTTAGTAAAATTTATATAGTGGGTACTTTATACTATTCTGGGGTTGTCACAGTCCCGGACCGCTCTATGCCTATGCTGGTCACACCTTTGTGCCCATACGCCACGATTTTTTATTTTTTGATATACTTAATTAAATACAGACAAATTTAATATATTGAAATAAGATTAACTCTAAACAATTTATATATATGTATATATTCCACATAACATTTGGTAACATGTAACATTTATTTGTACATCGATTTAGACACTTTCTAGATTACAACTTGAATTTAAATCTTAACTTACGTGACTTTTTTTGCAAAAAATCTCCAACTACTGGATCACTTTTGTTATTGGATTTACGTAAATTATGCAATCAGATTCAGTAATGATTGTGTAAAGAGGTACAAAGAGGTAAGTCAAATTATAGTGAATATTCATTATTTTATTATATGACATAGCCCAGATTGTCTAAGTCATAGTATCTCGTGTTCGTGTTAAGACACAGAGAGTGAAACTAGTGTTAAAACACCGTCCGTTCCCCACTTTCCGCTGAGTTTTGGAGATATTGCGTTTTGAGTGGCATACTCAACTCCAGAGATACTCAACTCAAGAAATTAAAGCATTAATTTATTAATAATAACTACTCAATCGAGTGGGTATCGAACCCATAACTGTACAGTCACACGCTTGTGCCACTGCGCCAGACGGCCTATACCGTATATAAGACAAAAACGTTCATGTGAAAAAATATTTTGTGAAGTTTAAACATTTGTTAAGAAAAATAATTAGATATTTAATAATACTAACACTAAATATATAGTTTATTTCTTTTAAAGACTATGATTATGTCAGTCAGTGCCGATAATTATAATCTAAAATATATGATGATAATTGATTTGAGACCAGTCAGTTGTGGGTTCGATGTCCACTCGAGGAAATGAAATATTTATTTAAATTTATATTTTCAATTCTTTACTCCCCCCAAGCCAAGCCCTCAGAATTTGGCTGAAAATGGGGAACGGAGTGTCTTAACTAGGCTTCACCTATACTGCTGTGTGCGGGATACAGCGTAACACAAGCTAGTGACTGTAAAAGCAACACGGTTAAAGCAAAAAAAAAGAACAAAGTAAAGATTATTTATGGTAAAGCAAAGCAAACACCACTTTATCGTTACACTCTTCAGTTTATCCACCTTCGTTGCGTAAGAGATGAAAGCGTGCGTCGGAGCGCATCACTCGCATCTGCATTTCCTTTCAATAAGATTTACTTACGGCATGCGTTACATGCATGTAATGCTACAAGCGAATTGAGTGAAGGTATGTGACTAGAAAAACTATCTAGGAACTTGATCTCTAAGATCTTGTTTTGTTGATATTTCAATCCCTTCGTTTCACATAAGTATATATAAGTAGTAAAGAGAGTAGATGTTGGTGAAAAAGATGATAAAAGCAGTGGAATTGTGTCAATCGGGGGGTAGTTGCTTGGAGGAACGGCCCTTATTGGAAGGAAACTAGTGTGAAGTGTTGTTATTAGGTGGTACATATCACTTATTGCATTACATAGTATCTCTTTCCAAATTGTTTAGAAACATATAGACGATGTGTGCTTAATACCCGGACCGGATACCCCGGACATAGCAGAGTGGGCAGAGGGAACCTGCTAACCTAGTATTGAGACACTCCATTCCCATTAAGACACTTCCGTTTCCCACTTACCGCCGAATTCTGCAGGCATTGAGTATGAGTGATGAAACTCAACGCAGCACTTTGCCCTGTTACCACAGCGAGAAAATAAAAATGTTAAATATTTAATTTCCTCGAGTAAGAATCGAACCCACAACATATAGCGTTTACAGTTGCACAGTTATGCCCCTGCTTCACTATTGTCTAATTATGGCCTTCACAATTGAATAATATATACCTAAACCAATTTTGAAGATAAATCAAGTGTTTCATTTATAAACAACTTTTATTAAATGCAATTTAAAAAGCTCGATTTAAAATCTCTATATGAGTAATTTACGGTACATCCCATCCGAACGTGAAATCGAAAAAAATATAACCAAACAAAACCAAATTTCTATATATTACTATCGGTTAACTGTAAAATCTTCACCGTTTCGGACTACAAACAAATAATAAAAAGAAACACATAAAATAATGAAAAAGAACAGCTTTATTCATTCTTTATAGAATATAATTGACTGTAAATAGTCGTGTTTAGTGTCGAAGTAATTACTTATAGATAGTAACAGTTATGATCGTGTATATCTACTATTAATTTTACTTCAAAGGGAACAAGGTTATAGGGCAAGATGGCACGTTGTTTGCGTTTTATTTTAATTGTTGATAAGATAATTGATATTGCATGTAAACTGATATTTATCTTAAATCATCAGCTTTTTACATCTCCCACATTTAGTTAGTTATACAGAGAGAAACTAGTATTTCTACGCTCCACTCCTCACTTTCTATTAATTTTAGAGATGAGTGGAGGGTGGCGTTTAACGCCGTCTTTTGTCATATCAAACTGAAGTGGAATATAATTTAATTTAATTGTTTTACGTTAAGATTATAACTACCTTCCAACTAAGCCATGACTGTATCAGTAACTATAAAGTAAAATTTAATACTTAATTTAGTAATCTTTTTGTCTCCTTTGTTGTGGACACGAACCGCTCCTAATAATTCGTTTTTTCTAAATCTTTTCCTTTTTTTTTATACGGAGACAGATATAACACAGACTTATAAACACATTACTCTCCTTTACGTCGCGCACTCGGGTAAAAACGTAGGTATACATGCAAATTGGAAATAATTTGATAACATTATAAACAACATTACCATACTTCCCATTGCAAATTATAAAGGAATGCATATTTTACATTACATAATATAATTCCGCTGGTATTCTTAGCGGGTGCAAAAACACCAGTGTTCAGAATGCCATTACAGTACCTAACGGTGCCCCATTTACTGCGGAACCATGGCGGGCTGGCGGCCGCTGGTATGCAACAACTGGAGCTTTTATGTTCTATTAGAAGTTTTATTCGTCTGTTGCATGTTTCTATCTATTCTACATTTATTTGTATATAATATATATTTGTATATAATTTATATTCTATATATATTTCTTTGTGGTTGTTATTTGATGAAATGTTAAAAGTGGAAATGACTTAAAGCCTATGTTTGACTCCAACATACATTACATTTTCTTATAATCATAAATGATGATTAAAATTCGTCAATTTTCATATTTAATTATTTCATTTTGCATTTTTACTGAAGTTTGGGAACTACCCAAACCCAAAATTAATAAACACAACACCTTTATTCGCTTTCTGGACTATCTTCTTTATTCAGTTTAGTACATATTCTATTCTATATTCTAGAGTACTTCTAGAGTAAATATCTTTAGCGTAGTGTAGAAGCTAGCTACACACTAGCACATTTTTTATTGCATATACACAATCCATATACATACTCGTATGTACAAGATGTTAATCTCACAGACAAGATGTTAATCTCACTAGCCTTTACTAATTAATTGTTGTATAAATTGTTATTTATATACCCATTTCTTTGATTTGATTTGAACTCAATAAATCATTTCTGTTTATAATAAATTACGTTTAAACGTTCGAGATAGCTAAATTGAAAATATCTAGAAATATATGAGAGTACCTAGGTTAAGTTATTTTTAAGTTTTGTAGTTCCTAATCGAACCTGCACTTAAAAACCACCAAAAGCTGCGGTAGCGTTAACACATAAGTACCCATACCCATAAGTACCCATTCTCAGACTGCATATGCCGATAGCTACAATTACCGTGGGCAAGAGCGCTATAAATTTTCCAATTTATTTACTACTTACTATCTAGTTCGTGCATCCAACGAATACTAAATCGAAACTGGACCTACACTGAATACCCACCTGCACCTTTCTCAAACATTTATAAGGCAGCTTTTACATCGCCTTTTTTTTAAAGCTTTACTTAATTTTTTAACAAATACATAAACACATAAAAAATATCTTAAATGTTTTATTTGCCTATAGATTTGTAGTTGTGAGTTCTATTCTTATTTTTTTATCTTTAAAAAGTCTTTTAACGAACATTATCCATTCAAACAAAAAATATTAAAATTATGTTTTAATTTTTACGATAATATCAACATTTATATACATTTATATAACTATTCTAGCTCAGAATGAATAACAAAATAGATAAAAGATGCATTTATTCGTGTTCAAAGAGGTAGACCTCGTCGTAGGAGGTAGAGAATTCTCAATAACAGTTTATCTGTAGAACAATGAAATGAGGTTCAGGTTGATTGCACTTGACTGCGAGCTAGGCCTTGCACTTCCGCTAGTATCGCGAGAAGTTTAACGGCCCCATTCAACGTGAGATATTTACTTTAATAATATTCAATATTTTTATAATATTTGAGACCAGTCGTGGCGCAGAGGCACAAAGTGTGACTGCAGAAACGACTGGTTGTGGGTTTGATCGCCACTCGAAGAAATTAAATATTTATTTCTTCGCTGTGATGTCGAGGCAAAGCGCGAGGTTGAGTTCCGCCACTCAACACGCATTGCCTCTAGATTTCGGCGGAAAGTGGGGTGTCTTAACACAAGGTTCCCTCTGCCTACCCTTATGAGTGTGGAATACAGCGTGAAGCTGATTTGATATAATTTTGATTTAATATTAAATGCCTAAATTATTTGTCCTTGATTACTTAATGTAACGACGCGGGCGCTTATGAAATTGAGTTAAAATTTAAAATTGGTTATTTATTTGTAAATTGCGTTTTTGTCACAAAAACTATTTAGGTTTTTATAGGAGTGATTCTTTTTTAGTTTACGTACTTTTTATATCTACGTATTTCTTATATTTTGCAACATGTGCAGCAAAAAACGAGGTATATACCTATCACTATCGGTGCCTCGTCCATTCATAGATAGACAAGTCTTAACTCACGAAAGGGGGAGAAGAATCCATAAACTTGTTGATTCTTTATGAATGTATTTAGATAATAAAGTAATCAGCTTCACGCTGTATCCCGCACATAGCAGGGTAGGCAGAGGAAACCTACTGTTAAGACACTCCGTTCCCCACTTTCTGCTGAATTCTGGAGGCATTGCGTGTTGAGTGGTAGAACTCTACGCCGCGCTTTGCCTCGACACCAGAGCGAAGAAATAGAAATATAAATGTAAATAAATATTTACATTTATATTTCCTCGAGTGGGGATCGAGCCCACAACCTGTCGCGTTTACAGTCACACTTTGTGCCTCTGCGCCACGACCGTCCTCTGTATTTAGATATTGTTTTATAATACAATTATAGCCACAGCATTTAGGTTTGGTTAAAGTTGAACATTAAACCTTCGTGATCGGTATATTGTGGGGCCCTAACGGAACCGTTGTCTAAGCACTATTTATTATGTTATTAATGATATAGATAGTACCAAATAGCTTTACTGTATCTAATGTCCATTATTCCTTTTCAAAATTATTAGATTTGAGGCTAGTCGTGGTGCAGCAGCACAAAGTGTGACTGTAAAACCGACTGGTTGTGGATTCGATCCCCACTCGAGGAGATGAAATATTTACTTAAAATTTATATTTCCATTTCTTCGCTCTGGTGTCGAGGTTAAGCGCGGCGTTGAGTTCTGCCACTCAACACGCAATGCCTCCAGAATTCGGCAGAAAGTGGGGAACGGAGTGTCTTAACACTAGGTTTCTCTGCCTACCCTGCTGCGTGCAGGATACAGCGTGAAGCTGATTTAAAATTATTAGATTGTAAAAGAACCCAAGGAAAATAAAAAAAAATAAAATAGTCACGAAAATATTTTTTTTATTAACATTTCTTCAACAAAAGTACCTATTATAGCTGGAGGAATGTATGGACAGAATGTATGAAGAGGTTGATGGTAGTGAATGAGGCGCAATTGGTCGCTCTTTTCTCTCTCTAGCTACCCCATCAGCCTACTGATAAAATGAGAAACGAACAAAATAATTCCTAATCAAGCTAATAAGCTATATATTTAGTTGCACTCCCGTTTCCAAAAGCTAAGTGAACGTCAGAGGGCCCACGTATTTTACCCATGTTTTACCAGGATAACGGTACATTCCCTCGGGCCCGGCTAGCGTATGATTTGCGAATTGCAATAAACGCTCCTTTCTCGTTTGTAGGAAATTATATGGTATCTTATAGTCTAGTTAACTGTAAATAAATGCATTTTAATCTACAAAATCAAGCCTTACACCTTAGGTTGATTGACGCCTTTGTTTCTTAGGTGCGTACTTAATTCGATAAATTCGATTGTTAGTATTTACCTCATGTTGTAATAGGTGTCTAAATGAAGAATTCTTGTTGAGTTACCTTCACCAATTAGTTTTTTTTTTATTTTTTTTTTTTTAAATAAGGCAAACGAGCGTATGATTCACTTGGTGGTAAGTGATCACCGCCACCTACGACTCCGTGGGACACTAGAGAACTAACTAGGGAGAGAGAAGAACGAGATGGGTCTTTAAGGTGGTAGATGCGCTTTTTGGAGCTGCCTAAGTTGTTTCAACCTGGAAATGCTTCCGCAGATAGGCCTTTCCACAGTTGCGTTGCGCGTGGAAGGAAATTTTCTAAATTTTTAATTTATAGAAGATTCATGACGGTCTGGTCAAAGCCAATGGGGGACCTTTGGATGTGGTATATGCAGAACCGATCGTCATAGAGATCTTGGGGAAGCCTACGACAAGGGCGTTAAAAGGCTATGTCATGATGATGATGTAGCTGATCAAGCTGTTCTTCTAGAAGGAGAGACAATCAAAATCAAGAGAGATTCTAGACAATAAATATGTTAAAAAGTTATTTCTAACTCTATCAATGTAGTCGAAAAATACCTAATCAATATCATTGTTAAAATAATAATTACACACCTACTTTTCTAAATTGCTTTCGCCGGCATAATTTGTCAAAATGTGTATCTAATTGTATAGTGAATTAAATAATATTGAAATCTTTCAAAATTCTTAGCCCAAAATTAAATGATATCAATATTAACTTTCACTTTTTTTAATTGAAATTTATATGACACAAAACAAACTTATTCATATTATTAAATTACAAAATTTCCTAAGCGAAGATTTATCTATTTATAAGTACGATCTGATTCAACAGCATTGACTGACATTTCTTGTTTCCAAAGTCATACATACGTATGCCATAATAATGTTTACTTAGAGACATGTTCAAGTTAATCTAACGGAATGCCTGAGCCTGACCTACATCAGGTTCAGGGTTTCTTATAAAATGACGATCACATAACATGACAGGTGGTTCTTTAGTGTTCTTTACGTAATAAAGATTAGATTCCAGTGGCAAATTCTTAAGCAATACTGGTAATAGACTGCAGTGTAAACAGCAAGTCATCTTTCTGGACGGTCACGGTCAAATAACGGTGAGCTATGCCCTAGAAAAGGGTCTGGTGAACTTTACTGGCGTTATGACTTCATTATCAACTGAATGTCATCTCGTGTTCGATTTTGTATGAAGATGTCTCTGGTATGTGAAGTATGTACTCATAATTCTTTTAGATGATGTTTTAATATTGTTGTTTATTGTTGTTGTCATAATTTTTCATATTAACAATTAGTTATGGTTATGGTATCCATACGATAATATGCCAATTCCATAATTTTTATTATAAACTTTTATGGTAAATTGTTGTGAGTAACAGCTAACAATCTTTAAACTAATAATCGTGTTACAGAGAAAAGTGTATGTATGATAATATATACATAACATTAAAGAATTTCTGTTTTTATAAATAAGCAAAGAGTAAATTAACCTTGATGTTATGTTTTATGTAGTCCGTCTACTTTGTTTAACATAAGGAAATGATTACGAGTATATAAAAATATTTTCATTTTTACTCTGCTCTGGTAGACAGCGCGGTGTTAAGTTACGCTACTACAACCGTCACACAACACAAAATGTGTGAATATTATAATTGGGCAGATCATCAGACGCGTATCCTGCTGTATAGGGGAAAAATCGTGAATCTGAAACAAAATATTTGATGTTTGCAAATTTTATGTTTGAAGTATCTATTAGACATGTTTTTTTTTTATAAATAAAAAAAGCAAATAATAATCACAAAATTAGTATTGACGTATTAGTCAACAGATGAGTATACATGTAAATACGGTACTTAATTCAAGAATGGCGTGTTTTGAACAAACAAACTACGAGTACCTGTAGGACCGTGACCCCATGGAGATGTTTCTCACGCGACCAATTCAAATATTGGCCTGAATGAGATCTTATTTCTGAGTTCTTGTCCCGATACTATTGGTTTTAATGCATTTATTGCTTATATGTATTTTAATTTTGAGGCTTTGTTTGACAAAGCACGCAGCGTTGATTTCCGCCACTCAACACGTATTGTCCTGAACACTAGGCGCGAAGTGGGAGATGGACAGTCTTAACACTAAGTTTGAGAAAAAACGTGAAACTTAAAAAAACCTATATGTATAGTATGTTAAATTATACATAGGCTTATTTTCTATCAAATATATTAAAAATATATTAAACAAGTCTCGATAGGTACGTATGTAAGTTTAAATGTGCTCTAAAATTCAATTAATCTGTAAAATTTGAAAAAATCTGACTAATATTACAATTTATATAAATAACAACAAGAGACCAGTCGTGGCGCAGCGGCACGAAGAGTGATTGTAAAACCGACTGGTTGTGGGTTCGATCCCCACTCGAGGAGATGAAATATTTACTTAAATTTATATTTCCATTTATTCACTCTGGTGTCGAGGTTAAACGCGGCGTTGAGTTCTGCCACTCAACACGCAATGGCTCCAGAATTCGACTGAAAGTGGGGAACGGAGTGTCTTAACACTTGGTTCCCTCTGCCTACGCTGCTGTGTGCGGGATACAGCGTGAAGCTGATTTTATATAAATAACAAAGAAATGCACCAACTTTCTATTGTTCATAATTAATAACGACGAACAATGTAGCAAAATCCATTCAACATTTTCACCTTGACATTAAAGGACATCTACTCATTATAGCTATGTTAATATAATCTAATTACCACCTTTCTCGACTTTCACGAAACTAAAAGTCAAGGTTCTGTAGGTCACAGGCACAAGGGGTCGTCACGAGGAAACCATACTGATAGATCCCGTTCTACATTTTCTCATATCTTACCTGGATGATCCCCAATTTTGAACCTTATGATCTATTAATAAAGTCTTCTTTAAATTCTATTGAAATATTAGTAATTGTTCTCTTTGTTACGTGATAAGGGTATGGAATTTGATAATTATACGCTGTAGCGGGACCGCGGTCCGTTTAAAATGAGACGTGAGCTAGTTTTTAAATATTTTTTTATTCAGTAGGTAAGGATAATTTCAATTTGGATCAATAACTTTTTATATTGTGTTTAATAATATAAATAACTTACATTTCTTCTTTAGAAAACGTATAAAAAATTTAACATAGCGAGATTTGAACTCGCGCCTCTTAGACGGTTTCCAAGTTCGTTTCAAAACCATAATCCAAGACATTTAAATTTTTATACGTTTTGTAAAACAGTATATTTTTTTCTTAAGTAAGGCTTACACTCTAAAAACTCTCAACTCATTTTATTAGTATTATTTTACCGCATGGTCATATTTTACCAGCAGAAAGTCCACCACAAGCGTATTGTAACACTATTTCGCCGTCATACATTAGCCTGCAAACCTGACCGTTCCACTTCCAAGGAAAATGTGATTTATATCACCAAGTGACAAAGGCAATTTTGCGCACGCTGTGTAACGTTGCAGTGCATTATTTATTATAGATAGCCGTCATGCTTACCATTTCAGGGAGTATATGTAAATCACTCCACTCTCCTTTAAGGTTGTTGTAGTGAAGCGGCATGGCATTTGGCCGTAAACGGATCGGATGTGAGTTCGATTCCCACTTGGATGAACGTTTTTCTTTACATTCTCGCTCTGGTAACAAACAAATACAAAGACAAAGCGTGGTCTTGAATCCCGCCATGCCATACGCAATTTATCAAGAATTGGACGGTGAGGAACGAATCTTAATTTTATCTAAATCTTAATACTAGGTTTCCCAGTCTCTATATTTTTTTGCTTTACGCTATGTCCCGATAGGCACAGGTAATTCAGTGTTAAGACACTCCGTTTCCCATTTTCCGCCAATTTGGAGGCGTTGATGTTGAGTGGTGTAACTCAACATCGTGCTTTGCTTCGACACCAGAGCGAAGAAAGGAAAATATTAAATATTTCATTTCCTGGACTCGAACCGATAACCTGACGCGTTCACAGTCACGCTTGTGCCCCTGCGCCATGACTGGCCTCAGATTTCCTCTATTTAATCTGGTATATGCGTGAAATGCCACTCTCTACTTTGATAAGAGAGAAACATTGCGTGTCAGGCGGCAAAAGTAAAGAAATCGCTTATAAATAACCATTTATTTATCTTGATATGATTCGACCATGTTCTTTGCGTAACGTAATAAGTTGAAAGACTTAGTTATAAATCCATCCGTCTGAAATAACATGTATAACTAATCGGAGAGATATATAAAGAAGTTGTGTTTCCTTCTAAGGTATGATTTCGTAAGCATAGAATTTAGTGAAACACTATTTTTTATTTTTAACATTTTTAAAGTGTTATTCCACACTTACGAAGTAAATACTAAAAAATCGGGTTCGAATCCCGCTACGTTCAAGATTTTATACGTTTTCTAAATAAGTACACAATTTTTTTTAAGGTCACGCTGTATCTCGCACACAGTAGAACTAAACCAAATACCCACTGTGTATACCTTTATATATTTAAACTTCATGCTGTTTTCCGCATGTAGCAGGATAAGCGAAGGAACCCTAACACACCGTTCCCGCATTCGCAAAACTCAACGCCGCGCTTTGCCTCGACACCAGAACGAAGAAAAAAAATATTAAATATTAAATTAATTTCCTCGAGTGGGACTCGAACTCGCAACCTGTCGCTTGTGCCCTTGCCTCACTGCATAATAATAGAGTTAATAGCCTTATTAAAAAAATAATCGAACGAATCACCTTAGGGTATTAAGGCTCTATTCCGTATTGTGATATTAATGAGGTTTCACTACCGCAATCTACAGTTACGAGCAGTCTTATCATATTTTAATGTAATATCGGACTGGATCTCAAGACGATAGACGAACACTTATTAAAATTATTTAACGTCAACGTTAGATTTCCTGTTAGCTTTATAAATTATTCAAAATAAGCTAGAAAAAAAAAAATGTTATTATGGCCACGACTCGTCATGTACTGTACTGTAGGTAGTTAAATGTCTGTTTGAACCCTATTTTCATAGTAGGTAATATATATTAAAATATACAATAATTTATACAATTTTGTCGATATTAGTAGTCTTGTTACTTCACTTTCCTTAGGTACTATTATATTATGCATATGTTGAAATACTATTATATTATTACGCAAATAAAAAATAAAAAATCAGCTTTACGCTGTATCCCGCAGATAGCAGAGTAGGCAGAGCAAACCTAGTGTTAACACACTCCGTGGCCTACTTTCCGCCGAGCTCTTGAGGCATTGCATGTTGAGTGGCGGAAATCAACGCCGCGTTTTGCCTCGACACCAGAACGAAGAAATGATAATATTAATGTTAGTAAATATTTTATTTCCTCGAGTGGTGATCGAATCCACAACCAGTCGATTTTACAGTCACACTTTGTGCCCCTGCGCCACGACTGGCCCGAATCAATTTATTACTTGAAACAATATATTATGAAATTATTGTACTTTATTAATATTAAATTACAAAACAATTGAAAAAAAAAAATAACACAAAAATAATCGTTTTGGTAATACTTATAACTTAAAATTAAAAGTAGGTGAAGTGAATATACATAAATATTAATTATTAATTACACCTCAAAGAACATGGCAAAAATTATAAAATTTCTGCTTAGTGTATCATTGCCAAAATATGTTTCATTTTTTATTACAAAATAATTTTAATAAACGGTTATATTTCGTTCAGGATCCGTTTCGGTACGTTGATGACTTTAAAGATAAAAATTTGAAACGTAATTTTAGTATTTAGTGTATGGTTTACGTTAACGGTTCCCCCAAAAACCGTACTACTATTGATAAAAATCAGTTTCACGCTGTATCCCGCATACAGCAGGGTGGGCAGAGGGAACCTAGTGTAAGACACTCTGTTCCTCACTTTCTGCCGAATTCTGGAGGCATTGCGTGCTATGTAGCAGAACTAAACGCCGCGCTTTGCGAGACACCAGAGCGAAGAAATGGAAATATATTTTTTATTAAAGAAATACGATTGCTGCTACATACTTTAATTTTTGTCACAGAAATCACGTCTTAACACTAGGTTTCCTCTATCCTGCTGTGTGCGGGAAACAGCGTGAAGCTGAAAAAAAAATAAAAATAAAAAAGAATATGGATGTTTTTATTGTAGTAATACTAAATTGAATATTATTAAACTAAATTATTATTATTATTATATCATTTGTGAAGAAATAAAATGTTATTTAAAGAATTAACATAATACGTGAAATATGATCTAATCTTATTTTATTTTATTTCAAATGTATGTTATATTTTTATTCTGGGTAAAACTAAAAATATGCGGCCGGTTTCTCTTACGCAATTTTAAAAAGTGGAGCCGTTTTTTATATCATAATATTTTTAAATCTACTTAGTTACGTATTGTAATTTATTGAACATATTTAACAGGATTTGTTAAATATTATTTTAGTTTAAACATTTTTTTTTTTTTTTTTAATTTATAGTTTTTTATCTACAATAATAGCGGCGCGTTACTTAATTCCCCTAGTAAATTATAATTATAAGCGCGACAGGCTGTGGATTCGATTTCCACTCAAAGAATATATAAATATTCTTCGCCTTGGTGTCGAGGCAAAGCGCGGCGTTGATTTCGGCCACTGAAAATAGGAAAAGGAGTGTGTCAACACTGGATTCTTTCTATCTTCTCTGCTTTGTGCGAGATACAGCGTGACGCTAAACAAAATTATAATTATTCTAATTACTACATTTTTTTTTATTTTGCCGTACTACTGTGATATCACAAGTTAAGCTCCAGCAGTGTTTGCTCGCTCCTAGTTAGATAACAATCGTAAAGATGCGAGAGTGAAAGCGTTCTGCGATTCACATGTGATCCGACTTTTGGTTACGTCAATTTTGCTTGCTTTTATTTGACTTATATTGTAAAGTAAACGTTGTAATTTTATAGCAGTTTGGTGAAATGTATAAAAGATATTGATCTACAGAAATTATTTTACGGCGTTAAACTCCCCCACTCAACACGCAATACGTCCAGTATTCGACGTAAAGTGAGGAATGGAAATGTCTTAATGGGAACGTATTGTCTTAGAAGTAGCTTCCCAGGTTCCCTCTGTCTACTCGCTATGCGCAGCGTGAAGCTTACGTGAAGTTAAAAAACTTTTTAATAACTGAATGGATATTATAATTATAATCAGTTATAATTACAATATCCATATTTTTTTTCTTAGATTCAAGTCTAAGAAAAATAAAAAATAATAAAACATCTATTTAAAAAAAAAACTTAATGACATCATTAACCTGAACATATAACGGCAAGTACATATATGTACAGTATAAGTATTCTCATTATAGACAAAAACAAGATTAACAAAAGAAATTATTTAGATATACCGACTAAATTGACAGGTGTCTAACGATTTGAGATTCCTACAAAGACTGTATGTAAAGCGAGCCTCAATCATTATTATCTTTAATTGGTTACATAAAATTCAAATGTTATAAATTTACATTTATATTAGTCTTAATGAAAGTAGGCGTACGTGTTAATAGATAATTATAGTAGGTATATTTTGCATTCATAAATTAAAAAAATAATAATTTGACAAGATTTATAAACTTTTCGGAGGTAATTACCATAAATTGCGTAATTTGATTATAATATTTTGAAAAATTATAATGAAATAGATAAAATATTTTAACCTTGTTTAGGGTTCCGTACATCAAAAGCAAGAAAAAGAACCCTTATTATCAAGGCTTAATTTATTAATGTTTCATAGTTATTAATTGAGAACAGATAAAAGAGCTGTGAATTTCAAAGAAAATTAGGTGTAAACTAAATTTGTTCTTAAAAAATTATAAAAAAATTAAAAGCAATATTTAACCATAAAACACAATATGTTTATTATTCTCTACATTTTAATATTCTGAAAACAAATTAGTATCTGGTATATGCTATAGTAGAGGCCAGTCGTGGCGCAGCGGCACGAAGTGTGACTGTAAAACCGACTGGTTGAGGGTTCGATCTCCGCTCAGGGAGATGATGCGTTGAGTTCTGCCACTCATCAATGCCCTCAGAATTCGGCAAAAAGTGGGGGACGGAGTGTCTTAACACTAGGTTCCCTCTGCCTACCCTGCTGTGTGCGTTGTATACCGCGTGAAGCTGATTTAATTTTGATTTATATGCTATAATAGCATATAGCATATATAGGTATACATGTTTCTTCTATTACCCTAGTTCAGCTTCAACTATCTAAATAAGAAACTAGTCTGCTCCAATTTAGCTGAACTAGTAAATAGTATGCAGTTCTATAACAGGACCTGTCGTAAAATACAATATGAGGTCTGGGGGATACCGTTGCAGATTGCGGTCGTATGCAACATAGTCTCATGTGAAATAACGTTTTCTGTTCTGTTATTGTTTACAGCACTTTATTGTTTTCCATCAATTTGTATAGCGGTGTACACTTTTTTTTGTCGTAACTTTTTTTTTCAGGAATTCAGGAGGCTTTGCGTGGTGAGTGGTGGAACTCAACGCCGCGTTTTGCCTCAATACCAAAGGGTAGAGATGAAAATATTAAAAGCTGTGCTTCTACGCTACCACTGGCGTAATATACTAACTAATATAAGTATTTTTTTTGATTATGGATCATGTTATTATCAAGAAAAAGTAATAAAATTTTAACACTATTTTACGTAAGGTTTTTAATATTTTTATATTTCCTTTTTTTACAGACTATTAAATGATATAATTTTAGTTCGCTTTTTTATGTTCAGAATTCGCAATGAAAAAAACAACCGTATAGTGTAAATTTACAAAAATCATGGAAGTTAATGGCGCTAGCTATAATAAAAAACTCAACTTTTATATTATAAGAAGCTACATTGACAACTTGACACATTGTTAGCCTCGACTTGCAAGTGATCTATAACGCCAACTTTCCTATATAATCTACACGAAATTTAAAAAAAATCTTTATTTAGGAAAGAAATTACTTATTTTGAAAAAAATTTGAAAGTAGCGGGTCTCGAACCCGCGCCTCCTGGTCGGTATCCAGCAGGCGCGGGTTCGAGTCTCGCTACGTTAAAATTTTTATACGTTTTCTAAAACAAGTATAATTTTAGTGTTGTATTGAAAAAATACCTTTCAAAAGCTGAAAGAAAACAATACGTCGGTAGAAGCTTACGTATATTTTATTAGAAAGTAATAGCATGTCAAGATAGTATTGCGAGATATAGTATCTTGACTCTGTACATCTCCTTTGGTCGATGCTATTACGTGACAAGTTAATTTAATACCTTTGAACTTGAAGGGTCTTGAGATTGTATTTAGAAAACTTAAGTTAAATTTATAATAAAATGTTATATAATTAGAATGTCTGGTTGTGCACAATGATGATTAGTTTTTACTTTATTCTAAGGAGCTTAAAAAAAATCAGCTTTACGCACATCGCAGGGTAGACAGAGGGAACCTAGTGTTAAAACACTCCGTTACCCGTGAGAGTGAAGAAATGGAAAAAATGGAATAGATTTTTTTTTCTTTAAATACGAATGCTTTACAAGTTTTATGTAGAGCAAGTTATTATGATTTGCGTTACCTTATACACAACGCTACAAATGAGTACTTTTAAGGATGAATATAAGATAAGAAAGATAAGATTATGAATAATAATATTTGTAGGATGGAGCTCAAATCTTAGACAAAAACAAAAAAAATATCTATCCGCCACTCAAAGCGCAATGGCGGCTCAAATCCCCATAACTTGGCGGAAATTGGGGAACGGAATCTTAACACTAGGTTCCCTCTGCCTATCCTGCTGTGTACGGGATACAGCGTGAAGCTGATTACTTAACTATTCAATATACAAGCAGCTATTTTAATCACTGCAAAGAACACTACATGAAGAGACGAAGCGACGTTTTTTCATACATTACAACGTTTGATTTATTGTCGCCGTGTTTAACAGTGGTGGGAAATTAATAATCATGTTTTGCCGTTATCGTAACATTTACTAGAAAACACTCCTCTCAGGTTTCCGTCCCACAGCGGCTACTCATTATAAGGTAACGGCGTCTTGTACTGTTAGAATCACAGAACGTCGCTGGTTGCGTACCAGTTGCTTGGTTAATGGGTTGCTGGTGGTTACCTAAGGGTTAGTAGGATACGTGACTTGTTTTGGTAATATTAGTCGTACGTACCCTAGTCTGTAATATATCATACGTTTGGCTATAACGTCTACGTTTTAATTGTAGAGACCGTAATATGAAACTAAATCTGAAATTGCTAACGTAAATACACTTACACAGCTTCACGCTGTATCCCGCACACAGCTGGGTAGGCAGAGGGAACCTAGTATAAGACGCTCCGTTCCCTACTTTCTGCCGAATTCCGGAGGCATTGCGTGTTGAGTGGCAGAACTCAATGCCGCGCTTTTGCCTCGACACCAGAACGAAGAAATGGAAATATAAATTAGAAGAAATATTATAATATGATATGATATTATAATATTATTATTTTATTATTCAATATGCTACAAGTGTATTAATCACATGTAAACATATTATAACATGTGTACGTTGATCTTGATCTTGACCTTATATTAAACTTAATCTCGATCGTTATTAATATTTTCATGTTTTTAAACGAATAGAAATACTCAGTAAAGATTTTTTTTCTTCTATTGTTCTGTCCCTATTGTACTTTGAGATTAACTTCTTAGTATATCTAATATATATTTTTATATGATTAATATAACTCACCTGACACATTTTTCTCTTCTTATCTTTCTTTTCTTATTTTCTTATATATTTCTTTTATTATTTATAAAAATAGAGAAGAGAAACATATAAAGTAGTTTAAAAATATTTCCATGATCCATTTTCCACAATCATCAATACATATTAAATACCGTAATGCTAAGCATAAGTAATTATACGATAAAAAGGCGAAACTCATCGATTGTTAGAGACGTTGTCGAGGAAATCTGCTCACGACGACCGTGAGAAGTTACTTTTCAACGAAACCAAGTTTCTTTTACCACGTTATGCACCATATGACTTGATACTTTATTTAACTTAAATATTATATTGTATCGTGTTATTTTAAACAATTGTAATTAGATATAATTTAAATATAAATTGTAATAATTATTATTATATACTACTCAGACATGGATTCAGGATAGTACGTCACAGTAAAGAAAATACATTCTCTAGGTCTCTACATTTTGTCCCCAGGTTCTTTTGAACCCGAGAGTTATAAAAGAGAAAAAAAAAAAAAGTAAATATTTTATTTCTTCGAGTGGGGATCGAACCCACAACTAGTCGATTTTACAGTCACACTTTGTGCCCCTGCGCCACGACTGCCCTATGAAAGAGAAACATAATAATATTAAAGTTTTAATAATAATATTTTACTTATTTCCTCTTATAACAATATTATTTATGTACTAAATATTGAAAAAAAAAATCCACTTAACTTAAAATTATCCATTTTACGCTTATAATAGTTATACATGCAACTAAAAATAGGAAGTTGCTTTATTGCTTCTGATTTCAGTTTATATCTAGACACTTAAAAACAGGAAGCATATTTTTAAGCCGTGACTTCAACTGTACTAAAAGTAATAGCTCTACACGGGCACGTGACTACAAAAGAATCAAACGTCCCCTGTATAATGTACCAGTAAATACTCAGGAATATTTAAAAACTTATTCCATTCCTTCGATTATTTGAGGCCAGTTGTGGCGCAGGGGCACAAAGTATGGCTGTAAAACCGACTGGTTGTGGGTTCGATCCCCACTCGAGGATATGAAATATTTACTTTCTATGTCTTCGCTCTGAAGTCTGTTAAGTTCTGCCACTCAACACGCAATGCCTCCAAATTTCGTCAGAAAGTGGGGAACGGAGTGTCTTAACATTAGGTTCCCTCTGTCTACCCTGCTGTGTGCGGAATACAGCGTGAAGCTGATTTGATTTTGATTTTTATTTAAAACGCTAAAGTCTGTAATTTTGGCTAGTTTATTGTCTTTGTTATAATTTAACAAAGATATTTATATGTATTTTTTTTTCTTTTCATAAAAGATGAAAAAAAAATAGCAGCAATCATTTTTATGTGAATAGTTTAATAATTTTTAAACTACAAAACAAATATAAGCTTATTAGAGACCTTCATTTAACTGAAAGGGATGTGAATCTGAACAAAAATGTGACCAAAGTGATGTGCCATTTTGGAGACGATGTACAGTACGGTCTACAAGTCGTGGCCACCATGAAGTTAGATTTTTTATTAGTTAGATAACTTTTGTTCACTCGTAAAGAAAATCATCAAAAATACAAAAAAAACACTAAAATCAAATCTGCGCAGCCATCTACAGCCAACTTCAAAGCGGCCACGACTTATTGACCGTGCTGTAAACTACAACTACATTAAACATTACAAAAATATGACGCTAATGTTAACTGTACCTATAATGAAACTACATTACGAACTTTGTAAGCCAAAATTTGAATCTGTTGATTCGATTTGCTACATTTAACATGTGGAGCATATATTATAATGCAATCTTACGCGAAGTATTTTTTTTTTAATATTTAACCATTATGAAGTAAGGAGGAGGCCACTCGTGGCACAGGGGCACAAGTGTGTGACTGTATATGCGACTGGTTGTGGATTGGATTCCCACTCGAGAAAATTTAATATTTTCATTTTTTCGCTGTGACTTGAGTCCGGCAACTCAACACACAATGCCTCCAGAATTCATGAGAAAATGGAGAACGGAGTGTTTTAACTCTAGATTTCCTCTGCCTACCCTGTGTGCGGCATACAGCGTTGAACTGGAAAAGAAAATGAAGTAACGAGATTTTTTATTAAAATCGCTATTACATCCATATTTGTTCATTCCATGCATAAAATTGCAGATAAATACTAATTAATCAATAATTCTTTACAGTTCAATACGTTCCCAGTATACTTACACGACATGACTATTTAAAAAAAAAACCACCTTCATTCATTCTAATACGTAATAATCCGTAACACCTTAATTCAAATCTGTGGGTTCAAAATCAGGTGGCATTGAACTTGGCCTCTCGCCTCTTACTTAATAGTATGGCGGAGGTGAAATTATAAATGCTATTACCTCCTGACAAGTTATTACGTCGGATTTATGATATGTGAGAAGGTAGAGTTTCTTGCATAGTTCTTGTACTCGGTGGACGTGGCTGGGTATATGTTAAATGCCTGCAGGTATCATGATATTGATTATTAACATTTATTAGTTCCTATATACGTGGAGATTACTTTTAGTGTACTTCCTCATGTATTATACTTTGTGTTAAAAAGAAATATTTTTAAATGGTTTTTCAGTTTCATTCTGTATCCCGCATATAGCAGGGTATGTAGAAGGAGGGAAGAGGAATTCATTGAGTATTGAGTGGTGGAACTTTACGCATTTCTTCGAGTGGAAATCGAACCCACAACCTATCACGCTTGCAATTATACGTTTGTGAACCTGTGCCACAACTGGCCTACTATATTTAATAAGATTTTTAAAAAAAGAACTCACCTTTATACATTTTTAAATAACACATGAAATAAGGAAAATACAAAAATATAACGAAATTATAAATTTTATATATCTCAACGATAGCGTTCTATTTATATTTAGTTTCAATACAAAAAACTATGTTTAAAATGAAAATCAACAATACTTATCATATTCTAGATTTATCTTTCATCTTTCTCACTTTCGCTTTTTAATAAAGAACATTCAACATTGTTTCGTTTGTATCTCATATTTAGATACCCAGCGCATACCTCGATTTAAATTGTAATTTAAGAATGCAATGGGTTTAAGACTCTATTTAGGTGCGTTTCGTGTCCATGCGATATGATCGTGCTTTCACTCGTCTAATTCATAGTAGGGCTCCAACGGGATTTTAACGAAAGTGCCCGTTATACAGCAAAACGGATTTTAACAATGTTAGAAATAAACTTCAAATAAATAAATCAAATTAAATCAGCTTCACGCTGTATCCCGCACACAGCAGGGTAGGCAGAGGGAACCTAGTGTTAAGACACTCCGTTCCCCACCTTCTGCCGAATTCTGGAGGCATTGCGTGTTGAGTGGTTAAACTTCAAATAATTTTCATAATAAATAGGTTTTCCTTTTCCGATATATTGCAATAAAACGTTTCGTTTAACATAAATACGTATATATTTTTTTCGTCTATTAGTTCGACTTGTGTTGCAACTGATACATATATTGTATAATTCCTGAGGAAACCTCTGCAGTTTCTTCGCTGGGTACAAGGTAAAGAGAAAATGGGAGAGTTCTGTCCAAAGAACAGAATTGAAACATAACATAATATTTTTAAAAGAAAAATATCCATTAAAGTTTTGAAATCTAAAAATTATAATATAGTTTATACCTTTTATATGAAGGTATCGAAATACTTAATTACGGTTTCTTTATGGAGTATAATACCATGATCAACGTTCTTGGTGGTCCATTCACACGCACAACGTGGGATTCACAGGTTTAATTATAACTTAAATTATTTGAAATTACGCAATAGTAACTGTGTACTTCCACATCTGTGAAGAAGTATTAAAATATGTTAAATTATTATTTAACGCCACACCAGTGTTTTTTCCAGGTATTGCTCTAGTGTACTCTTTTTTTTTTCAATTTCACGCTGTATTTCGCACACAGCAGGGTAGATAGTGGGAACTTAGTGTTAAGACACTCCGCTAAATTCTCGAGGCATTGCGTCTTAAGTGACGAAGTTCAACGCCGCGCTTTGCCTCAGCGCCAGAGCGAAGAAATGAAAATATAAATTTAAATAAATATTTCATTTCCTTGAGTGGCGATCGAACCAGTCGCATTTACAGTCATATCTTGACCCCTGCGCCACGACTGGCCTCAGCATGTTCTACCTTCCTATTATTACAGTCTTTTAATTTATTTAACTGATTTAACTTAATTATATTTCTATTGATATAAAATGACTTTCAAAAGACTTTGATTCTTTATAAGCACCGAAGGTCACTATCACATTTAGCACTTATTCAAACATTTAAGAACAATGGAAAGCTATGGTGATATCCAACATCCAGGTACCGTTACTTCGCAAAACTTCCGTTTTTAGCCAACAACTTTTGATAGCCCAGTTCGATTAGCGCAGTTAGTGGCACAATTAAACAACATAAATCATACATACATACATACATTCTACTAATTAACTTATTATTTTACTGCAATCCACTTAAGTATAGATACGGAATACATTACAACGTATGAGGCCAGTAGTGGCGCAGCGGCACAAGCACGTGACTGATTGTAGCTTCGATTCTCGTTCGAGGAATTTAGA
Organism: Heliconius erato x Heliconius himera; assembly: GCA_013421005.1. Lineage (NCBI taxonomy): Eukaryota > Metazoa > Arthropoda > Insecta > Lepidoptera > Nymphalidae > Heliconius > Heliconius erato x Heliconius himera. The sequence continues at coordinate 9,686 of JAATLQ010033390.1, read as the reverse complement.
TATTTTCGTTTCTTCCTTCTGGTGTCGAGGCAAAGCGAGGCGTTTAGTTCTGCCACTAAACACGTATTGCTTTCTGAATTCGGAGAAAAATGGGGGACGAAGTGTCTTAGGTTTCTTCTGCCTGTGTGCGGCATACAGCGTGATTGCGTGAAGTTACAAAAAAAAATAATCATTACAATTTAATAATAAAGTTTTTAATAACTATTTATAAGGTTATCACCTTTTTAATCGTATTAAACGATGACATATGTATATTGAAGAAGAGCTTAAGAAGAACTTGATTTCTCTGTATAAGGCATGCTTAACTGTATACGGCAAAAATAATGAATTTATCAACTAATCGACAGATACAAGCGTAGGAATGGCACGTATCTCTATTTAGTTAGGAAAGTGTCGGTTAATAAAGTATACACGTATATAGAATAGAATATAAAAAATAAGTTTTTTTTTTCAGCTTCACGCTGTATCCCTCACACAGCAGGGTAGGCAGAGGGAACCTAGTGTTAAGACACTCCGTTCCACACTTTTCTGCCGAATTCTGGAGGCATTGCGTGTTGAGTGGCAGAACTCAACGCCGCGCTTAACCTCGACACCAGAGCGAAGAAATGGAAATATAAATTTAAGTAAATATTTCATCTCCTCGAGTGGGGATCGAACCCACAACCAGTCGATTTTACAGTCACACTTCGTGCCGCTGCGCCACGACTGGTAAAAAATAAGTTAATTGAAATTAATTAAAATAGCTTTAATTAAAATGGCTCTTACGTTAGACTAGAGCTGGTTATTTTTATTTTTCACTTTGTTGTCAATTTGTAATGCAGCTGTGACTACGTGCGATAATTCTGTTTTCCTTCGTCAAGAAAAATAAATGTTGGTGTTTCCATCAACAAATCGATCAAAATATTTTATTCTAAAGTGAGTATTATGTAGTGATAGTAAAAAATAGAGTGATTTATTTTAGTATAAAAAGTATAACTTGATATAGTCAAGAGGCCCATCGTGGCGCAGGAGCACAAAGACTGACTGTAAAACCGACTGGTTGTGAGTTCGATCCCCACTCGAGGAGATGAAATATTTACTTAAATTTATATTTCCATTCTTCTGCCACTCAACACGCAATGCCTCCAGAATTCGGCAGAAAGTGGGAAACGGAGTGTCTTAACACTATGTTCCCTCTGCCTACTCTGCTGTGTGCGGGATACAGCGAGAAGCTGATTTTTGATTTGATATATTCAAAGATCTAACTCCGCAAAGTATAGAGTTTGTATAAAGACAAGAAAAAAATAATTAAAAAAAACAAATGCCTCGAAAAATTCTGCGGAAAATGGGGAACGGAGTGTCTTATCATTATGTTCCCTTTGCCTATCCTGTTGTGTGCGAAATACAGTGTAAAACTGATAAAAAAAACGAAGGGGAATCCACTTAGATTGTAAGAGTTAAACGTATTACAGAAACTTTTTGCCATATTTTTCATAGAATACCGATGCTAATAACATCGCTACAGATATCGTTCAAAGAAGTAAAAAAACATATGCTGAGGAATCACAGCTATTTTGACGGGTAACAAGAATGCGACAGTCAATTTTTTTGATCTGATCAAGAAAATCGTTTTAAATTGCTTCCATTTCCGTTACTTTGGTCGCTAATCTAACCGCAAGTATTATCTCGGGTATCTCTATTCTTTAATCCTTAATGGGATATACAATCCATATTGTTGAAATAGGTATCTATAATCGTTTTGATTCGTTTCGTTCTGATTATATAATTTTTGTAAATTCGGATGAAATGAAAGTAAGGAATAATTCGAAATAATAACTTAGTCATTATTATGCTGCTGCTTTGAGTTAAACTTTAATGTTATAGATATACGAAGTAAAATATTTTGTGTTCCTACCTAATAATCCTGTCAATTTAATTATATAAATTAACCGCTTAAAACCATTACAAATAAAATATCAAAATTTATACTATGTATTCTAAAAACGATATTAGTACCGCTTTATCTTAGAAATGTATGTTTTTGTAGTTAATTTTACGATGTACAACTTTATTTTGACTTATTAACGATTGTAACTTATTATTTACGACAAATACTATATTATAATGTAAATTTTAATTATTATTACGAATTAGTAGGTATATAAGTAAATAGTTAGTACTAAATTTGTATTTTTGTATTCAGCTCTGTGTCAATTATCGCTACTTGACCATTATTTCTTTTAACTGACTTGATCGGACTATATTACCTAAACGTAACATTTCAAAGTTTACATTTTACTTTTTAAATATTCATTTTTTTGTATGTTTACGTTAAATTTTAACTATTTGTAATTTAATTAAACTCCATTAGTATTCTATTTTATTTCAATTCCTATAAAAACATATTCATGTTTATTTTCAGGGCGAGTGGAAATGTGGCGGACTATCCTATTTATTGCGGTCACTGCGAGCGTCGACGGCCGACCCAATCGAGTTAGAGATGTAACGACGTCCTGCGATAAAAGCTCTATGAGCATAGAGCTGGAGATGGAGAAGCCCTTCAAAGGATTGATATTTAGCAAAGATTTTTCTAGAGAATGTAGAGTTCAGGGTGCGTATTATTTTAAATGGAGGAGCAGGTTGTTTTACAAATCATTCATACTGACATGGGCGTAGCATTAGGAGGGGATGGGTGATCCGTGCCCACTTGCCCGTGCCCAACGTGCGCACGTGCCTAATTTTTTTTTTTTTTAATTTATGATAGCAAAAGCGCGGCGCAGAATTACGCCACATAACACGCAATGTATCGAAATCCTCTTCCTACTTTTTTGTAATAATATTGCGTGAAAGTGAAAAAATAAAGACAATAATAAAATTATCACAATATATAGATAATATTCTCATAAACTTATCAAACATTTTCTTTTATTAAAGGTCAAATGCTAACAAAAGCATCCGTACGACTACCCTCAAACGCTTGCGGTGTGAGAACCTCCACACTCAACACCACAACGGACGAGCCGGACGACAACGACGACCTGTACTACACCGTGGAACTGATAGTACAAATGGATAGACAGCTGCAGCAGTCGTCAGATCAGGAGTTGATAGTCAGGTGCGTTGATATATTCTAATAAGTTATATATATATGTGGATATTTTTGCTGGAATTAAAATATGTGGAATAATTTGTAAGATATTTTAGGAAACATAAATAAATAAAATATGATTAAAAACAATTTAAAAAAACTTAGAATAATTTATAATATTTTCATTTATTTTCTATTGACACTTATTTATTACTAGAGATTCTTTGCTATTTAGGCTATGTATAATGTTTAAATACAAAAATGTGTAAATATAGATTTTTGTAGTAAATATAGATACTAAGATATGATTATTATTTATTTGTATCATTGTACGTGGAATGTTAAAACTGTTTACTTTGGTTTCGGCAAACCTTGACATTTGCTATTGCTCAACACAAGGCGCGGTGAGGTCGAACCCTCGATAAATCCACCTCTCTATTATTAACCCCATCAATCTTATATCTATCAATATTATATCTCTTCTTATCTACTAAATTATCTTATAATACTTTATATAATCATACTTTTTAAAAAATAACACAAATTAGTTTAATAAACACTAAAATGGGCTTAAAAATATATTTAACAAAGATATATGTCCCTACATATACGTATTTGGTTGCATAAAATATTATATTAGAAATTAAATTTAAATTTTCCTTAAACAAAACCTTATTCTATATAAACAATTTCAATGACTTTTCTACGTAAGAAACTATTTCGGTTCTGGGTAGCTTAAAGATTGTGTCAAGAGACGCTCGCTCGCTCTCCCACTCACATGACGGAATTACGGGAAGACCGAGTTTAATTTGTTTTTTTTTATTTATATCTATAAAATACTAGACTGTAAAGCTAATGTCTTATTGTTCAAATACATATCTTCAGTTCTTCCACTTTCCTCTGTTTCACCTGAATGCGGTACGCGCTAGAAAGGTCTATAATAGACCAGTTTGTACCGACATCCCGGTGTTCGTTGGCCGAATTTACAAGCTAATCGGTAGACTGGTTGTGGGTTCGATCCCCACTCGAGGAGATGAAATATTTACTTAAATTTATTTCTTCGCTCTGGTGTCGAAGACAAGCGCGGCATAGAGTTCTGCCAATCAACACGCATGCCTCCATAATTCGGCGGAAAGTGTGGAACGGAGTGTCTTAACACTAGGTTCCCTCTGCCTATCCTGCAGTGTACAGGATACAACTTGAAGCTGATTTATTTTAATTTATTTTTTATCACACAGGTGCAAATTACAACCCCGCGCAGTGCGCATAAACAGTTCCGCGCTGGAGGGCGTCATTACGAGCAAGCTGCGAGAAATGAGCGCGCACGACGGGAAGAGGACGAGGTACTGATTGTATAGCATTATATCATTTTAATTTAGATTTTATCCTGCTAGGTGTAGATTTGTACTTATATATCATAAATATATCTATATCGTATAACAGTTACAACTCAATATGAAGAATACTTAAAATAAATTGTGGCTTCACGCTGTATGCCGCGTGAGGCAGAGAATGTAGAGAAAACCTACACTCCGTAAACCAGTCTCCGCCCAATTTTCAAAATGCATGTTGTGTGGCCGATCTCAACGCTGGCGCGTCTCGCCTTTTGTTGCTACTAGAGCAAGGAAATGAAATTAATTACTATACTCGAACCCACTATCGTCGCGCTTACAGGCTGAAGCTGTGCTGCTGCTGTGTGCATACTGTGGGTAAAATAAAGTGTAAAGTGAATAATATTTTTAACATAAATTATGTTAAAATGCTATTACCCCAATATCCCTATATTTCAAAATTTTGTATGCAAATTTAAATAACTCAAATAATCATTTAATGTTTTCAGGACAGGTCGTAATCGTCACGGTTTTGAGGCAACACCAGAATCAGAACAAAGGCAATATCTCCTCGAGTCCGCCCGAGCGTGGATGGAGTTGGCTCCAACTATCGCCGGCACTGAACCCGCTACTGTTGAAGTGGGACAACCCACCAGACTGCTTATTCAGTGTACTTTACCAGGTGAGAGGTATACTTGTATAGTCTATTTTGCTTGGCTTCACTTAGTACTTTGTTGAGTCTCCACTTTCGGGTGAGCTTTCGAGAATGTAAGCGTTGATGGCACTGAGGCTGAGCGGGGTGGAGGCCAGTCGTGGCGCAGCGGCACGAAGTGTGACTGTAAAACCTACTGGTTGTGGGCTCGATACCCACTCGAGGAAATGAAATATTTATTTACATTTATATTTCCATTTCTTCGCTCTGGTGTAGCGTGGTGTAGAGTTCCGCCACACAACACGCAATGCTTCCAGAATTCAACGGAAAGTAGGGAGCGGAGTGTGTTAACACTAGGTTTCCTCTACCTACCCTGCTGTGTGCGGGATACAGCGTGAAGCTGCGAAACTACTTGCCTTATTATTGGAGCGATATTTGTAGTAATATAAATAAAGACTCTAGGTATATATTTAGATTTTGATATTGAATTTGTTACGTGTACGTAAGAAATATGAGTACGTACATCTATGTATTATAATTATAATTCTAACTTCGACTTACATTAAAAATAGAAAAAATACTTGACAATTTGTGATTCCATTTTTTGCTGCCTAAATGGAATCCGAACCAAATTCAAATAAATGAAAACAAAATATGTTTTACTTCAAACCTGCCATTAGCTAATTTTCATAAAATTTTACTAATTATATCTATAATAAAAAATAATAAAATAGCTCCCACCTCTATTTTAAATATAGCAAGTTAGGCAGAGGGAACCTAACGATAAAACGCTCAGTTCCTTCGTTACCAATAAAAAAAATAACCAAACTTAAATATTTCCTTTCAGTTGGCGTCGGTCTCCGCGTAACGAACTGTATAGCCCACGACGGCTTAGGCGAGGCGTCACAAAAGCTCCTAGACGAGGCGGGCTGTCCCATAGACGACACTATATTCAATACACCTGTACTACACAAACATAAAAACCACGAAATCGATTTCCTAGAGACCAGCCATCATGACAAAATGGATCCCGATTATATTTTCAAGAACATGATGACATATCAGCACGCGGTCACAACGTTCGCAGCTTTTAAGTTTCCGGATAGGGCTAAACTTCATTTATCCTGTGGGATAGAACTTTGCAAGGGTCCTTGCCCGAATGTAGATTGTAGATCTTTGCAGAAACCCCAACAAACCAGGGACGGGTTGGTGAGGAAGGCCAGGCTCGATAAGGAGGCTAAAGGACTGGTGATAGACCGGCTGGAAGTGTATAATAGTATTGAAGTGTTGGCGCCTAATATTGAGTTGGAAGATGAAGCTTCGATAAGAGGTGTGTATATAACTGTTATTTTTAAGTTAATAGATGATATATAAATAATTGTTGTCGCTTAGTTCACCAGATCAAGAATTTGAGTAACTACTGATCATTTTCTAAAACTGACATTACAGCAAATATAAAAAAAATAAAAATCAGCTTCACGCTGTATCCCGCACATAGCAGGGTAGGCAGAGAGAACCTAGTGTTAAGACACTCCGTGCCCCAGTTTCTGCAGAATTCTGGAGGCATTACGTGTTGAGTGGCAGAACTTAACGCTGCGCTTTGCCTCGATACCAGAGCGAAGAAATGGAAATATAAATTTAAGTAAATATTTCATCTCCTCGAGTGGGGATCGAACCCACAACCAGTCAGTTTTACAGTCACACTTTGTGCCGCTGCATCATGACTGTCATTACTGCAAAGTTTCATCTAAGCCCGTTCAGTAGTTTTTGCGCGAAACAAACATCTATCCTCATACACTTCCTCATTTGTAATAATAGTTGGGATATATAAAATAAATAATAATTATCCGCACCAATCAACTTTATAATACATGAATTTCCAGGTTCAAGAAGAGTAGAAGGAGAAGACGAATTCGTCCGCTTCTCACCAGGAGACAAAACCATATGCCTATCGCCGGGCAAAATGGCCCTTGCGTTCTGCATACTAGGGATCATATTCCTGTGCGCCATCGCCGTCGCGTTCGCGTCGCTGGTGCGAGCGAGACGGCGCATGGCGAGGGAACAAGTGCATACTTCCCTCTCGCTCTACACGGGAAGTAAGAGCATGTTCTCGTCGAGCGGCAGCAGCAGCTCTGGCCTCAGCGGAAGTAAGCTGTTACTGACTGACAGCCCGTATTTAGACCATCACTCGTCGTCGAGCAATAACTGGCCATATACAAGAGCTTTTTGATTGTAGGTGTCGGATTTAATTATTTAATTTATATATTTATTGATTTATTTCAATAGTTTATATATGGAGAAGTATATTGGAATTATAATTATTCCATATTATAAGATCTCAAGGTGGATTTCACATATCCTGGCTGGATATTGACTCAATAAAAAAAAATCGGCAGTGCGTGAAAAACGAAGTGCTTATCTTAATACTAGGTTCCTTCTGCCTACCCTGCTATAAGCGGGATACAGCGTGAAGCTAAAATAAAATAATTACTAATTGTTTAATTCACAGAGTCATTACATTTTGCAATTAATCTTACATCCTACTCAGTTTTCTCATAGAAGCGCCAATTGTAATAGCAAAAATTCTCACATGTACCTGGCATATTATTGAATTAAATTAAATGAAAACAATGTAGACATAAAAAATATATCAAAATAAATAGATATTAATGTCATAATAATTATTTTCTATATAATTTTGTTCAAAAAGTAAACTGACTTTGGATATGATGAAAAAAACTTATAAGTTTAAATCACTGCCATTTACTACCGTAGTTAAAAAAAAATTGTACTTGATTACCTATTTAAGTATCATGCTTTTTACTTATTTTATTTAGGAGACAAATATATATGCTATATATTAACTAAATAAAATACTATTAATTTAAATTAATCTATTTATATTTTTGTATTGTATATCCTATTTTCTACTTGCATCTTTATGAGTAAAAAGTAAAAAAAAAATATAAAATGGCAAACATTGTCGTTTATTTTTTTTTTACTTTTTACTTTTTTTTACTTATAACAATGTCTATATAAAATATTTTCTATTTATTATATATGAAAATAAAAAAATATTTTATAGATTTAATATAAAAATAGCCTTAATTATGTAATAGAGAATTTAATTAGTTTTATATTAGTAATTATTTATAAAAAAGCTTTATATTATATTATAATGTAAATGACTTGAGGAGATGCTTTTGAATGACATTTATAAATGATTTTTATAACATTTATAAGTGCTATGTGGGTATTGGGTAATACAAATTATTAAAATTTTAGTTAAATTTATTTTACATCATTAGCATTTCCTCGACTTTAGTTTTAATTTTTTTTTTAATATATTCAAACAAAACTCTTTTTTTGTTGAGTTTATGTGATAATTTAAAATAATATTTTCATAATTTGTCACTTTTATAATAAAATTTAAGAAAAATATGTGTGTTTCATTTAGTACTGTTTAGATGTTACAACACTTATTTTAACCAGAATTCGTAATTGTAATTAAATTGGGGATAAGTTGTTGAGCACTTCGCAGATTTTCCTACTGCAAGTACTTACTCTCTTCTTCTACTAATACTTCGTGGAGATTAAGCAACGACGAGACCTGCCGTGGCGCGGTGGCACAATTAAGCGTGCTACTGTAAACGCGACAGGTTGTGGGTTTGACTTCCATTCGAGGAAATGGAAAATTCAATATTTTTATTTCTACTCAACACGCAATGCATGCACGCCGAATTCTAGCGGCAGAAACTGTCTTAATAAGAACGAAGTGTATTTAACACTGGATTCTCAGGTTCCTTCTGCGAACTCTACTACGCACTGTACCCCGCACGTGATGCAACCGACGCCTGACCGTGAAGCTAAAAAAATTAAGGTGACGGGGAAGGGGATATTTAATGAATGGATGGATTTAGAACAAATGAAGTGGAGAAAATAACCTCCGTCCAGGCCAAATTCACACAAACAGTGGCTCAGTGGTTCCTGACTTATCTCGGATCTTAGCTAGGTGTAGAGGTGGCCATGTACCCCCATTGCGCGACCACAAACAGTTGATATAATCCTTCGTTCAGTAAATCTTTGAGAAAAAATCCAAGATTGCCTCGGGGTACTAGATTAGATAGTAGCCTAGTACTTAAACAAAATACTTAGCATAATATTTTTTGATATTTTGGAAATTCCCAGAATTCAGTCCATGACATATCCACTACGCAATTTTGCGCAATAGTCTGCAGATTTATTCCTACTAATTCCAGAATGCCCTAAAACCTGTACCAAAGTAACATCCAAACCCTTCAAATGACTGGAACACATTTCCTCACTAATCTCTAAAATAACTGGACACCTTTATTTATTATAAATTAGATAGATAGATAGAAAAATCTTTACTGCACACACAGTGGCGTAGCTAGGGTATTTGCTGCCTGGTGCGGCTTAGGACTTGTTGCCCTTTAAAATGGTCAAAATAATTTCAGATTTCAAACCACAGTAGAGTAGATATATAATTTTTTATTGCTTCAAAACTATAATAACTATATATAAGTTATAATGGGGGTACAATGGTGTGTCAAGTGGCGACGAATGCGGCGTTGGAGACCGCCACCCAACACGCCACGAGGTGGAGGACGGAGCT
>JAATLQ010033389.1:17681-53089 GCA_013421005.1 Heliconius erato x Heliconius himera | reverse complement strand
AAAACCGAAATGATTTTAAAACTAACTTTATTAATATTTAAAATTAATACAAATTAACCCTATGAACGATGATTCCACTTCGATGTGGGAATATGGAATGGTCATTCTCACAAAAAATATTATTTATTAAATTTATTAAAACATTACGCAATTTCTATATCGACAATTTATTGTATTAAATATAAACTAACGGAAGTTCTACGTAGGCACTTTTCATACTGCAGTCCTATGTAATTAGTTATATTAAAATTTTCAATAGTTATTAAAGTAAATTTATTGTTATTAAAATATTGTTTAAACTTGTAATTAATACACACAAATAATTAAATCAATATGTTATAATAATAACCAAATATTTGCTTTCTATATATGTATTGTACTGAATTCTATAAAAAAAATACACAGTGAGGTGTCTCTTATATCTTCAAATCATTTACAGCTTCGGCGTATTATTTTTTTTATTCTAATCTTATATTATACTAGCTTTTATCTCTAGGCTTCGTCCGCGTGATTTAATGGGCATAACTAATAATACACTGTAATTGCCCGCGGTAGCTTTGACGGCAGGTATAGTGTGTTACAATGAAATGATTAACGTAATATAATATACGAGTACCCTACCCTATAGTCCTCCACAATAAATGAACTATTCAGCATAAAATATCTTTTTCAATTCAAACTAGTACTTCCTGAGATCAGTGCGTTCAACCAAACAAACTCTCCACCTTTATTATATGAGTAGGTATTAGAATAATAACTTACAAGAAGTAGTGGATTGTAATGTTCAGAATGCCTCTGGATCCCGACGTTATAGAAGAATATTGGGAACTGGGTTAAATATACACCGTATGCTATTTTATTGAAGAACTTGAACACTCGTGACTCGACGAATGCTGCTCCTAAATCTGAAACTAAAACTAATTATTTAGAGTGCTAGATGTTTATCCTAGGGCTTATATTTGATAACTTATTATTTCTTTATTTATATTAAGAGTCTGGAAAATAAGAAATGCGCCAGTTTAAAAAGATTTTATATTGTTAAATGTGCCTAAGTTACAAAATGTCAATTTGTATTACAATACTTGTATTACATTAAAAAAAAAACTATATAATATTGTATTTTTTTAGCTTCACGCTGTATGCCGCACACAGCAGAGTAGGCAGTGGGAACCTAGTTTTAGAACACTCCGTTCCCCATTTTTTTTGAGTGGCGAAAATCAACGACACCCTTTGCCTCGATACCAGAGCGAAGAATTAAAAAAAACTCTACCCATAATATAACTTTCTCTCTGTCCATCGGCGCTCTTCTTATTGTCTATATTTATAGAGAAGACACTTAGTTCTTGTGTTCTTTATGTATATATATAACTCACCAACATAATCATTGCATATACACCAATGCGCTATACACATGAACAGGCCCCACAATATGGGTGTGACTGCCGCGAACATAGCCGCGGGGTAGTGCTCGTATTTGTACCCTTCTAGACCCATCTGATAAGGGCTCACTATGGTGTACGCGGCCAGCGCGAAGCATAGCGTCCAAACGATCTTAACTTGCGTCTGAGATATGGAAGAGAATTATAGAATTATTTTTTTTATCAGTTTCACGCTGTATCCCGCATAAAGCAGGGTAGGCGGAAGTTGAATAGTGTTAAGACACTCCACTCCCTACATTCCGCCGAATTCCGGAGGCATTCGGTGCTGAATGGCAGAACTCAACGCCGAGCTTTTGCCTCGACACCAGAGCGAAGATATGTAAATATTAAATATTTCATTTCCTCGAGTGAGAATCGAACCCGCAACCTGCCGCGTTTACAATCACACGTTGTGTTACCTCAACATAAAAAATACATATTATTTGTGTATTTTTTTATGTTGAGATTAAGGTTTTCATCGCGCAGTTTATATGTCCCCGAAAGCGATGTTTGTGAATTCGAACTCTGCTTAGGATTTTTTTTCTGAATGTTTGGCCTTTTTAGACATTGGTTAGAGTCTAAGACCGCGCTCTGTCATACTATAATGGAATAATGAAAATAATTTATAGTCAAACATTTTTCATATCGTATATCGCATTTCATTCCCCAATTTCCGAGAAATTCCGTCTAGAGTGTCAACTCAACGCCGTGCTTTGTCTTATTACCAGAGCGTCATCAACCTGAGTGATCATCGAACCCACTACCACCGTGTTAACACAAAGCCGCTGCGCCACTATTATCCTAAATGTAACTTGCTTAATACCTGATTGAGATTGATGCGTAACTTCTTAGTTTTAATGAAATACGCCATCATAACACCGATAAGGTAAATAGTGGCGCGATGAGTAGGCAGTATATAGGAATATCGAGCTGCGTCCAATAACTTCTGAACTCTGAAACAATGGATATTATATATGAATATATTGTTTTACTTTTGCTTAGTAAATGAAAAAATTAGACAATTTTATCATTTTTAGGGTTTTGTAACTCAAAAGGTAAAAATGAAACCTTTATAGGATCACTTTGCTTTTTTTATGGAAAACGACAAGGCAAACGAGCGTTCGGGTCACCTGATGGTAAGTGACTACCGCCGCCCGCGACTCCGTGCAACACCAGAGGAGCTACAGGTGCGTTGCCGGCCATTAAGGTGGGATGGGAGCCGGAGCCCGGCATTACCTGATGCGAAACGCAGTGGCATAAAGCCACTACTTCACGCCAGTTTTAAATGCCAGGGGTGGTAATGATCCGGTCGATCCATGTGTTGCCATTGCTGGCGACATGACTCTACTACACGTACTTTAGTCGCCTCTTACGATACCACCAGTACCAGGATGATGCTATTCTAGGCCGGGATCACTTTGCTGTTCGTCTATCCGTCTGTCAAGACCATTTATCTCGAGACTGCGTATGGGAGTATCAAGTAGAAATGAATATCAAATATTCAGATCAATGGTCGTTTGAAGCCCAGAAAAAATAAACCTTTTACGAGCATTTATGCATACATTTTGCAAATTTTCGAAATCTAAAGGAACTCGGGGACCTACAGTTATGAAATTTAGTACGAATTGAAAATTTACAATACAAATAAAGGAAAAAATCCGAAAAGTAAAAATTTATAGTTATTTCATAGAAAAAAATCATTCAATGATTGAGTGAGTGAGCGTGTGAGTGTAAATGAGTGCATGTGCCAGCAAACTTAAGTTAGCTTTTATAAGTTGTATTTCCCGTTGACCTACAATCCTTAAATTAGTACGAAAACTTTGATTGACGAGACAGACTAGCACTTAAAAGATTTTTTATTCTTTATTTTTTGTACCGAAAATAATACAGTAATATTAGTAAATGTGATGTAACAGTAGTTCGTTAAAATTCTGTACACAAAAAAAATCTTGCCCGGTTAAGTAGCGTTGCTTAAAAGGGCTTAACCTTTGTCACAAGAATGTTTTGTGTCACTCTTATGATTTTCGGGTTGAGAAAAACAACATGGAAATTTTACATTGTATGACGAAAACAAAATATTTTTTACCGTCCGAATTATTATTTACTTAAATAAAAAAAAAGAATGAATATAGAAGATAATATAAGGTTAAGGTGAAATATGCAATAATAGAATTCGGTTCATTTATTTTTCAATTTGAGTTCAGTTAGAAGGAACCTAATGAAACGTCCTTCTGTTTATCTATTGTCTGTTTCGTCACATTGTTTTTATTTCTTTGTTGCAGCCTCACGCTTAATCCCGTATATATCAGGGTAGATGAAGAAAACCTAGTGTTAAGATAGTGGAAATAAAAATTCAATCCCTGGAATAGGAATCCCGCACGAACCATCACGCTTACTTAGTCAGCCTTAATGTCCTTCATTGCTGCGATGGCCTCAATTAATTATTTGTATACATTATTTATTTATTTAGATTGTTGCTTGTTTTTATTTATTCTAAAATATTGATCAATTCAGTGTCAAAGACAAAATAACTGTAAACAACTTATGCTTCGGGAAGTAATTATTTTGGACAAGTATATCACCGCCCACGTCGTACCGTAGACGTGTGTAGGTCATGTTTACGTCGTTTGCATAATATTAAAATATTAACTAATTCCTGTTCAATGTAACATTGGCATCAATTTATATTTTGGCTGGACTGGTGACCAAGTGTTAATTCACCGTTTACCACTTGCCGTCCGAATTAATGAAATTGCGTGTTGAGTGACATAACTCAACGCTGCATTTTGTTCACTAAGTCAAAGATAAATTAAATATATGTAATTATTTCCCGAGTGGAGATTGAATACAACCATCGCGTTTCGAGTCAGACTCCAGTATTAGTATTCTTATGTACTTATATTTAGAGAATTTGACTGTTATTCCATGAATCATATTTTTTGTAAAAGATTTTCAATTTCCTTTTCAACTCCTTAGCGTTTTCAATGACATAACAATAACAAATACAAATATTCAAGTCATAATATAAGTCATAGTCAATATATATATAATATAATATAAGTCATAGTCAGTATAATAAGTCATAGTTAGTGTCTCTTCAAATGAGGTATGTAAAGAACAGCAAATTAAAAAATAATTTTCCTGTAATGTATGTACTATAAGTTGATACTATTTAGTTACTAACTATTGAGTAATGCAAGAATTGTTAAGTGTTTATTTCTGTAAAGACGTCTAACTGAAGGCCAGTAACCATAATTGATGCATCAAAAATTTTATGATTTGAATTTTTGAAGGTAAAATAGAAATATGTAGGTCTTTTGTATATGAAGTACTCTCGCATTACAAAATCTGTTGAGTTTTGCTAAAATCAATTATAACACATACTTATTTCTTACTTATATTCAAATTTAAAATCAGTGATTCAGTTTCAAATAAATGAAGGAAAGCTGGAGATCTAGGAAATTGCACTTACAATTTCTTTTTACCAATGACGTAAAATGAGCAAGATTTAGCAATGCAAAAGCAAAAATGTACAGTTTAAGATAAAATTATGTGGAAGTATCTTAACACTTAGTTCTCTCTGCCTAGCCTGCTTTGTGCGGGATACAGCGTGAAGCTGATTTAAATTTTAAAGATCCTTAAGGTAGAACAAGTTCCAGTTTAAAATAAAGTATATTTTTATTAAATTTTTATATTCAATTTAAAAAAAATTGTCGATATAAAAAAAGTTTCTATCAATTATAATAAATAAAAAATACTTACGAAATTCCATAGTACACGAACATGCTAATGTCATACCAATGTATCGCGAGGTATCTGAGGACGGTTGACCCGAACGCTATGCCTCCAATGAGGAAGAAGCCGAATTTCCTGAACTTCCAAAATATGAGCATTAGAGGCAGCGTGGCCACGTATAGCTGCATATCCATTCCAAGTTGATGTGTATGGGTTAAGCACTGAAATAAAATAAAGTAAGTACCTAGTTACCAGAGCTATTAAAATAATAATACATTCCCCCGAGGGGGATCAAACCCACAACCGTCGCGTTTACAGTGACTGTAATCCTATAGCCTGTGTTACCGGATCACGAAAGCGAGATTATTAAGCAAAAGATACCATTTTTAAATAAACATGACTCATAAAGAATGATGATTCCTTTTATTATTAAAAATCAGCACTATGAATATTTTATGAAATCGTCGTGGCGTAGGGGCACAGTCACACGTTGTTACCCGACGGTCGTTGGTTCGATCCCTACTCGGGGGAATAAATTATTATTTATTAAATAAATATCGGTAGAATAGTGTCAATGGAGTGTCCCAACATTAGGTTCCCTCTGCCTACCCTGCTAGATGAGGGATACAGCGTGAAGCTGATTTATTTAATTTATAAGAATATTTTATAATTTAGTTTAAATATCAAGTTCTAATAGAACATTTAATTAAAAACCACAACCTTCATCTGCCGTCATATATTATTTCTGACCAGACGGTCATAAAGCATGAGTATCGATTATATATAATTGTTATATTGTAATAGAATTTTATGTTATATATTAAAAAAAATCTTTAAACAAAAAAAATATATCGAAATGTTATAAAATTATCAAAAAATATTATGTAAATTAAGTCTTCACTAGTTGGGATAGGTATTTACACATTAAGAGAATTTTCACTTATCCGGACTTCAAAGGGAGGCCTAGGATAGGATTAATATTTCGAGGGGAGTGTTTCTTCACGCCTATCTTCAAATTGCACAGGGAATTTTTCGCATAGACGATAAATAATCTCCTAAAATAATGTGAAATGAAATATTTAGGGTCAGGGGTCAGCTTAACCCAACAAAATACCCTTGTAACGGCCTACCTTTTTTAAGTCTTGACTCTCACTGAGTGTTTACGTATAAAATATTATTTTGATCCCTTTTGTTAGTGAATTTTAACACTTTAATTTACTGCCTTTTACAACTAGTTTTGTAGGAGTAAAATCAATACAAATATTGTACTGGAAACTACGATTTAAAAAAAAATAGGTAGTTAATATTTTTATTACAATTATTTTATAGGTACCTATTATATTGATTTTGACAGATTAAGATAAAAAAAATAAAAAAGATGAAAAGTGGTTGATTTTGTAAACAAATTTAATTATATAAATAATTAATTGACTTGCAGTTATGCGGAAACGAGCTCAGAAATTGTGCACATTAAGGTGTTTGCCTGAAGCTAAATTCAAAAGGCTTCAAGGGTAGTAGCGCTGTAGATTACCTGTCTGGCATATTCTATTTCAATTTTATTAGTTATTCATAAGTTTTCATATTAAATTGAAATAAGAATTTTTGTACTGAGAAACAATATTATGTATACATTTGTGTGCATTTGAAAGGACATTGTGTAATTTGTCAATTTTTTTCGGAGTTATATTGTCCACTTTAATCCAAGTGTTTATTTTGATGTGGTCATGAGAACTGGGGGAACAGATACTTTTTGTACTTATAAGGACTTATATACATATATATTTAAGAGCAAGTGTGTAAACGCTGCTTTTGTTTTGCGATATTTTTTAAATGTTTGGACTATTTTGTGATATTTTTACAGCTTACCTCGATCGATCGATCTTTTTGATATTGTTTACGCAAATTCAAGTAATATTTTACTTAGGCATAGGCCTATAACATACTAATTTACTATATCACTTTGTTGTATATTAATCAATTAATATTCAAGTAGGTCGATATTCATCTGGCAGTTGTAATTGGGTCGCGTCGACATCCACACAATGGATTCCAAAAACTACCAGCTCAGCAAAAACTACGTAACACATTTATTAAGTGTGTGACGCCGGAGCCGACACGGTTATATAATGTCATGGGAACTACAGTGATTGTTCGAATCGGTTCAGATTATTGTTTAAGCCAATTGTGGGTTTGATCCCCACTCGAGGAAATAGAGTATTTATTAAAATGTATATTTTCATTTCTTCGCTCTGGTGTTGAGGTACAGCGGGGCGTTGAGTTTCCCCTCTCATCACGCCTCCAGAACTCAGCCGAAATTGGAGAACGAAGTGTCTTAACACTAGGCTCCCTCTGCCTATCCTGCTGAGTGTGAGATACAGCGTGAAGCTGATTTATTATTTATCCAAGGATTTACGATATACAAGATTTTTGTCAGCGATTTGATCTGGTATACTTTTGTCTCTCTTTAAAAAAGCGCACGAACGTCTATTGGATTAAAAATTTTAAAAGTTTTTCGGATGACCCATTTGTATCAAAGTAGGTGTGATGCTTAATCATATTATCTTTTAAAGATTTTTGAAGGGTTTTTCCTTTCAAAAGAGTTAAGAGTGGTCGGTTTTGATTGAATTCAATCGTGATTGAAATTTAATTAATTTAAATATAATTTTATCGATTATTAAACATTTTGGATGGTTTCGTATTTACTTAAATGTATATTTCCATTTCTTCGCTCTGGTGTCGAGGTTAAGTGCGGCGTTGAGTTCTGCCACTCAACACGCAATGCCTCCAGAACTTCGGCAGAAAGTGGGGAACAGAGTGTCTTAACACTAGGTTCCCTCTGCCTACCCTGCTGTGTGCGGGATACAGCGTGAAGCTAATTTTTTTTAAATTTTTTTTTTTGGATGGTTTCGAAGCGATTCATTCTTTTGGAAGCTGAATATTTATATTATATGATGACTGAGATGTCTATTTTATACGCATTACGGGTACAATTTCTAATATCCGCCTACTTTTCATGCATAGCATATGAGTGTGATCAATCTGTTTTGTGTTGTTTCCTAGTTTAATATTATCAATAAGATTTTTTTTAAACATGATTTCGATTTTGAAACCGGATTAAATGCGTATATTTAATATTTTTTTCTTCTACCTGGAGCCCACTTCTAAAAACTTTAAAGTCTCAATATCCAGAGGCCGAGATTTAGTCAGCTTATTCTTAAAGAATCCAGGGCAGTCGTGAGGCAACTATGAAATCTTCGACAACGCGATTAATCTGGCTTAAGATTTTCAATTAAAACTTCTTATTGATATCTGTCAGCTACCTTATCTTACCGCAGTCGTTGTTAATATCAGGTTATATAATTATAGACAATTCACACTTTCTTATTCGTTAGATCCAGGTAGGTATCTATCTAGACTTTTTTTGTTTTCTTTGTGTTCACACATTCTGCATATATCATTTCACTTTTAGCAAATTATATTGGAGATATTCTGTGTTGAGTCTTGGAATCTAAAATCTTTTGTTGATTGAATTGGAATCTAAAAGTTGTTCTTGATTGTCCTGATCGGAATCCGAATGAGTTTTTACTGTACTACAACGACGCTATTTTGTTAAAAAAGAAACGTGTATATCTTACCATTTCTTCAAATCCAAAGTAATTATGTATGAAAAGGAAGCTCTTCCACATATTTTTTTCGCATACTCTGCTATGTTCCTCCACTACGAGGTTCCATTGAGGACCGTTGTTGATGTCTGGTAATATGTAGGTGCAGAACAACATCAAACTTAGGAATAGTGGGAATAACCTGAAATAGATAGTCACTTTAGTTAAATATTATAAAAATGAGCTTAAAATATATAGTTATTTTCTCCTCTTACAATATACAATCGTTAAAAGGAATTCTTGCCTTTTAGATTTCTAAGAAAGTATTAACTTTAAAGGTATGATTTTAGTCGTGTAATAAATTTTTATATTAAATAAGATAGAAAATGCGAACAAAATTCTTATCCAATAGATAAAGAATTTTCGTCCAAAAATTCTGAGAATAATGTTAAGAAAGTTATTTATAATTCAATCACAGTCCCTGAAAGTGTAAGATGAACGTAATTTTTTTCCGCGAAGATTCACGACTTAAAGTTAAACAAGATTAAAATGAAAATGGAGACACATTAAGATAAAATTATAAAACAATTAAAAATATCAAACACGTGCGTTCCCTAATGATTATTAGATGATGAAACATATTAAAAAAATGTTTTTTTTATCGATCTTTGGGTTTTTTTGATAACTAGCGGCCCACTCGCGGCTTCGCCCGCATATCATCTATAATTATTTTGTTATGCTGCATTTGCTATAAGATTCATTATATAATTTATACATCTAATAATTTTTACAATTTTAAGAAAGTGCACGGTGTTACGCTACGTGGCTGCTTGAGAGGACAAAATCGGTGGCAAGGGCATCCCGCGCGGGGCTAGAGCCTAGGCTTGCGGCCATAAACAGAGCATTGAATTATTTTAAATTTACATTTTCTCGAAAAGTATACGTTGAAATTACATACTAAAAACGACAAAGTTTATCTTCATAAAATATCCCTGATGATTTAAATAAACAAACTAACAAACTCTTCCGCTTTATTATATTAGTATAGATAATTGAAGAAATATTGCGTAATGATGACGGGCACTTATCATCAAAATAAAAACTCAAATGGAAACTATATATTTAAAATTAGGAGAATAGCTTAGGAAAGACGAAAAACATAAAAAAACTATGAGTATTTGTTACGTAATTTTTTTTGTATTTTCTTTACATTTTCGAATGGTATGAAAATTAACGTAACGAAATAAACCAAAAACGGTATTATACGATAAGCCGATAAGTATTAATTGTTTCTATTATATATACTTAGGTAATTACAAAAGTTATAATAACAAGACTATGTTTTGTAAAGTCCCCTAATGAAGCCGTTTAAGTTAGTAAAATAACATAACTTTAAAGATAAAATTTCAGAAATATTTATTTTGAATGCATCCATTTTTTTAAATGTGCGATACACGAATATTATACATCACGATTTTTTATTAAAATATTCTTTTGTCTCAGTATTTTTATATTATAACGAGGTTAAAAAATGAAATAATGTATTCATTTATATTTAAAGTAGTCAAGTACTAAAAATTTTTGTTCAAATCATTATTACTATTAATATTTTTGTGAATTTACCGCATCGCTCGTAAGAAATGTTAGTATGAGATCTTGGGTCGCAGAGTCTAATCCCTTATATTTCTAAATATATCGATTTTTTTTTTAATTAAAGATAAGTACATAAATGTTATTTTTATATTAGTAAATTCTGTATTTTTGTCAAATTGTTATTTTTATCATGCTATACGTAACATTTCAGTTAAATAAATACGAGATCACTTCTTAACTTAACAAATAAATTAAAATTAATAAATAGCTTTAACGTACCTAAACCACCTGGAAATCATTCTGTCTTTTACATTGATGGTTCCTTTCTTCTCTAAGTCTTGGAGAAGATTGTGAGCGTTCAAAAATCCGCTAAGATACAAAAAGCTGTCGGTGTAAACAATCGCTGAACGTCCAACCACCGCCCAAGGCATGCCAAACACCTGAAATAAAAGTTCATAGATATAAATATTATTTTTCAAATATTATATCATCTTTTAGGCCAGTTGTGGCGCAGGGGCACAAAGTGTGCCTGTAAATCGACTGGTCGTGGGTTCGATCCCCACTCGAGATGATGAAATATTTATTTACATGTATATTTTCATTTCTTCGCTCTGGTGTCGAGGGGAAAGCGCGGCGTTGAGTTCCGCCACTCAACACGCAATGTCTTCACAAAATTGGTGGAAAGTGGGGAACGGAGTGTCTTAACACTAGGCCTACCCTGCTGTGTGCGGGATAAAGCGTGAAGCTGAAAAAAAAATCTTTTAAAGTATACTTTTCTAGCAATTTATTGACGGGTTTAAAAAAAAATGTCAATAATTTAGGTAGTCAATAACTAAGAAGAGCCAGCAAGAAACTCAATATTTTTTTATTCATAATAAATACAAGTTGAATAGATATATAGTGGAATAATGAAAATATTGCATTTATTTTCGTCAATACAAGCAGAGATTTTTATAGTATTATTGGATTAGGACCAGGCTCATTTGACCTGTAAGGGCGAGATTGTGGTTCCGATTTACACTGGAGGAAAAATTTAATATTTTTGTCTCCTTGCTCTGGTTATGAAGCAAAAGCGCGGCGATAAATTCCGCCACTTGAATTGCAATGCCTCCAGAATTCAGCGGAACATGGGGAACGGAGTCTGAATGGGAATAGAATGTCCTAACTTTAGGTTCCCTCTGTGTACCCTGCTATGTGCGGTATACAGCGTGAAGCTAAAAGAAATAATATTATAATATCTCTTTAAATTGTATGTATACTTAGTATTAAAACAATTTAAGTACTTCCGGAATAATGACATTGATTATGTTAATCGGTTACTTTTTGATATATTAAATTCTTAAGCTGATGTCATTTTTTGATAAATTTGTTTATACAATAAATAACACTTGAAGCTATATAATTATAACTTCCGCTTCTATGAATATTATTATTATAGTAACTCAAGATTATTTTGTATATTTTTGTTACTTATTTTATTTGTATATATACTTATGAATTAATAAACTTAAATATGAAATATAAAAATAGACAAATCTAAAATATAAATAAAAAAAAATCTCAACAATATTTGAAACATTTGATACCTATTTAAAGCTTAAGCTTTTAAAGTGAAGTACTGGCTTTTTTAAAAATAGCTACTCTCAAATTGCTTGAAAATGAAAACATTTTAAAACCTATAAAAATAGAAGGACACATTAATTGAAAACAATTCAATTGGAGTCGAACAAAATTGGACAGTATACAGGTTTGGAATATCCTATCTTGCAATACGTGACTTCTCGTTCGACATTTTCATGATCACTTTTAGCTTAGTTATTTAAATATTTTACATATAAGAAATATTTAAATAACAAAAAAACAGGTTTACAGGTAATCACGCATGGCATTGAAGTAGCATAGTGTTAATACACTCCGTTCCTTTCAAAAAAATTTTGTTGCCCATTTTTCATCGCATTCTGGAGGCACTCACTGCCTTGAATGGTTAACGCCACGCTTTGCCTCATTACCAGAGCGAGGAAATTAAAATATTTAATTTTTCATTTTCTCGAGCGGGAGTCGAACCCACAACCTGTCGCGTTTACACACTTGTGCCTCTGTGCCATGACTGGTCTATTTAAATATAACCAGACGCCGTTTCACTGTACCATGACGACCTCTATATACTTGTACAACTTTTGGAATTCGTTCATACGCTCTAGGCAATTTAGCCATGTGATCTTATCATGTCAACACGTCCAGAAGTCACGCCAAGGGGTTCAATGATTTAAATTCTTACATCTTATTATAATCAAAATAAGTTTTAATTTTTATATGTGAAATGCCGCCAGTATATTTATATATTAGCTGGTTCAATTACCCTTTAAGCAGTCTCAATTTGAGCATTACATGCTTATTTAATTATATAATATGAGGCCGGTCGAAAGATTGTCGGTTCGATTCCCATTCGGCGAAATGAAATATTTGATATTTTCATTTCTTCGTTCTGGTACCGAGGCAAAGTGCGGCGTCAATTTTTGCCAATCACATAATGCTTCCCGAAATCGGCGGAAAGCAGTGTCTTAACACTAGACCCCGGTAACCCTCTGTCTACTAATGTGACGTAACTATATACTATGTAACTGTGAAGTAGTGTTAAGACACTCCGTTCCCCACTTTCTGCCGAATTTGGAGCGATTGTCCTCGACACCAGAGCCAAAAAATGGAAATGTAAATTTAAGTAAATATTGCTAGTAAAGCTAGTAGTGAAGTTAAAAAATAATAAAAAATGATATAACAGCCTTGATATATTTGTATAATATATATTGTATGTATTTGGTACAAACTAGTCTACCTTCAAACAATCTTATCTATAAATACTTCTGTATCATATTAATTTCTTTTTTAATAAATTAGGAAGTGAACTGAACATTAAATCAACTGAAGTCCAAGGAATTTTTAATAATGCATATTATGATAGTTGCTATATCGATTACGATGTTATATTATAATTATGTAATATTACATCGTAATCGATATAGTAGAGTAATAAATAACAACTATATACAGTAAATGATTTTTTTAGATTTCAATATTTATATATGATGATATATATATAATAATTTCCAGCTTCACTTATATATAATTATGTATATAATAGATGGACAGAAGGACTCTAGTGTTAATTGACATTTCGTTCCGCTCTCCGAGGCGTTGCGTGTTGAGTGGCGGAACTCAACCCTGCACTTTGCCTTTTTACCAGAGTGAAAAATTAAATCTCGAGTGGAAATCGAATCCATAACTTTCGCATTAATACGCTTGTGCCACTGCATCACGACGGCCTCAATATATTACATTATTATAACAAATTAAATTGTACATACCTCGGAATAGCTCGTTTTATTTACATAAGGACTGTGCGCCATTGCCATAGATTTATGAGCTAAAAGTAACGCGAACGCATTAACTCCTCTAAACACATCGACTCCTTTTACTCTAGTCGGTGAATCGGACAAATCGAATATACGTTTCAAATTGCGTTTCAAAGAAAAGGCGTTGAGTAATTTTTCAAAATTTGTTGCACCCTCCTTCCCGTCGTCCAGCAAAGTACCCAAGCTGAGCAGTAAGGTGATAGCTAAAAAGAATGTGCTGAAAACAACATATTTATTGAGTTACTTATTTAGAGATCAGTAGTAGCGCAGGGGCAGACGTGTGGGGCTGTAGGTTTGATTCCCGCTCGAAGAAATGAAATATTGAATATTTTCATTGTGTTTCACTTTGGTGTTGAGTTCCGCCACTCTACACGCAATGCCTCCAGAAATCGGTGGAGGAATGGAGAACGGAGTCTTAATACTAGTCTTAATACTACTGCCTATCCTATATGAATAGATATTTTTCTTTCCTAAGTGTAGAATATTCTAATTAATAATTTCAAAAAATACAATGAAATAATTAATTTAATTATGGTATTTTTTAGAGGCCGATGTGGTGTCATTGTCACGATTGGGTTAAATTCCTATTAGGGGGAATGAATTATTTTGATAAGCCGAATGATGTGTGATCGCGATGTGATGTCTAATGAATGAATGATAAATGTTATGAAAGTTGGACGAAAAGTGGAGGAACAGAATGTCTTAACATTAGATTCCTCTGTGTACCCTGCTGTATGTGAGATACGGTGTAAATATAAAAAAAAGATAAAATAACAAAACTTATTTCTATCAAATAGACATAAGTATTCATATACGAGGCAATACGAAAATTTACCACCTTAATAAGAGTCTTCTATCTCTTCTCTCTATCTAAAGTAGTATAGCAAAATTATTCAAATATTACTTACATAGCTAAAGTTTTGCCAAACGAATATGGTCGTTTAAAGTTTTTCACAGAGCACATTGTGTTTTGAACTTTGACTGATATACCAAGATCGGACATCTTGCGAGACAGTTCTTCCTCCAGGTCATAGCTGCTACAGGAGCTCGGAATACAGACTCCCCACAGAATACTTGAAAATCTAGGAACCCTGTGGCCCATCTGAAAATTAATTATACTTTTAATTTCTCATAATTTACATTTTTTTTGTACAATATATAAACGATTTTGTGGACTTATAATATATGTGAGGTCTTCGATTGCCACTCGAGGAAACAAAACATTTAATATTTTAATTTCCTCGCTCTGGTAACAAAGCAAAGCGCGGCGTTAACTTTTGCCACGTAACACGCAATAATCGGCGGAAAGTGGAGATCGGAGAGTCTTAACACTAAGTTCCCTTGCCTACCCTGCTATTTGCGGTATACTACATGAAGCTGAAAATAATAATAATATACATACAAATATATAACATACATATTGTTCTGGTTTAATTAATAAAAATAATCAAACAGGTTTTAAAATATACAATTTCAATGTAAGCAAACTAGTTCTGTCAGGCCATTGATGCAGAAGTTATTTTTAGTTCCTTAAAACTTTTTAATATATCTATAAGTATATTTAAATAAATATACACGTTTTTATGTTGGATCGTGATCACAGACCAAACTCATTTTACTTTAAAAAAATTTAAGCTTCTCGCTGTATCAGGCATGTAGCAGGGAAGACAAATTCAAATGCTAAATATTTTATTTCTCCAATTGAAAATAGAACCCACAACCTGTCTCGTTTACAGATACACGCTTGTGCACCTGACCACGCCTGGCTTCATATACAAGTTGCAGAGTAAAAATGTGTCACTCAACACGCTATGCCTCCAGAATTCGGCAGAAAGTTGGGAACGGAGTGTCTTAACACTAGGTTCCCTCTGCCTACCCTGCTGTGTGCGGGATACAGCGTGAAGTTGATTTTTTTTTAAATGTAATTGTGTATAAGATTATTGAAATCGTCGTTTAAGCTTGTAAGGCGGTCTTTGTACTATTAATGTCTTGTAGTACCTAATCGAGGGTTGCGTTACTATTGTTTTCAATCACTTTTGATCTTTTACAACAATAATTTAAAACATATGAACAGTTTTGGTCAAGGGCCATTGTGTTACACAATAAGAATTGTGATTCAAAATAAAGCTAGAGACCAAATAAGTTGACAATGTTGCGAGCCCACGGAATATTAACTAAGGAATCGGACCTTGGAATTTGCGTGATCACGATCCAGATGATACCGTGTTCATTTTATTATTATTTTTATTTGTCATCGTTACTAAGGCATTTATTTTTTACTATAGAATCTTTTTTGTGACATTTAATTTGTCAACAGTACTTGAAGTGTCAACTGTAAGTAGTTATATGCGTACAAAAAGCCAGCCGGCCTTGTCTTTACAGTTTATAAAATTCTAATGACACTTCACTTTAAATATTATCATGGATCATTGACTTATTGCTTGATTTTATTTTTATTCAGCTTCACGCTGGATCCCGCATGTAGCAGGGTAGGCAGTGGGGGCCTAGTGTTAAGACACACACTCCCCACTTCCGAATTTGCCGAATTTTGAAGGCATTGCGTGTTGGGTGGCGGAACTCAACGTCGCCCTATACCTCGACATTAGAGCTAAGAAATGTAAATATACAAACTTCTGTTTCCTCAAGTGGAAATCAAACCCACGACCTGTCGCTTTTACAGTCACACGCTTCGCCACGACTGGCCTCAATTTATTGCTTGATCATGCTTAATTTTTTCATTTAATCTTAACTTCCTGTACCTACTTGCACTCGCGAGCGTAAACTCGTATTTGCATACAATTGAAGATGTATTTAAACACTTAATAATATCGAATTAATATTGAGAAAAATTAAAATTACAATATTTTATTAATGTACACGTATTTAATGATGATCATGATTTGCTGCATATTCTACTTACTAGTTCTTGAGATATTCTTAAAAATGTGTGATTTTAATGATAGATGATAATCAACAAAATCTCAAATTTTTGACAAAATGGATTTATGTGATTATTCATGCAATAGTTATTAATTTAATTAAACTATAGAAAGAACGTTTAATGAATATATTTTAAGCGCATTTAAAATGTATTTCTTTAGTCTATTTATAAAAAGTGCGGTGAGAAAGAAGAGATTTAGAAGAAGAGATACTCTGTATAATAACTCATTACTATTTTCTTATAATGTAATATGGATATTTAAGATCATTCTCTATTTGGAGGCTAACAAAAACTGATTACAATAAAAAATAACAGATAACTGCAGATTTCTGCAGTGGGATTTTAGGTCTTTAATTTTATTTTTTCTATAATAATCTATATTTTGTATGACACGGAAGAGAAGAACAGTTAAAAAGATATTTAACTAAAGATTTAATTATAAATAGAGATATTATTAAAAGCTTTAAACTCAATTCCCACAATATAATAGTTCCATTGTAGAAAAATTTAATATTTGTAAAAGCTTAAAAATAAATTTACGTGAAACTTTCAAATTATAACAGTTATTTGTCCGATGACTCTGCCAGTGACCTTCTCGTTTTCCTTCTAAGATACAACCCACGTCACGTAACTCTACGTAACATAATTACACATGTCAAACTCTAAGCCGGACCGGACGCTTGAGGTCGAATACCCCATTTTTAGGGGAATTTGTAGCAAACCATACAATATTCTATGAATAGCAAATTTCCTCATTTTCTTATTTATATAAAAATAATACTTCGCCGTCGTGGCGTACTTGCGTTCCTTGGTCACCTTGGTTGCTTCCCAATTGGGAAAAAAAATAATTTATTAAATTAATTTTTCTTGCTTTCGCAACAAAGACAAAGCGTGGTATTAAGTTCCACCATTCAACACGCAATGCCATAATATAATATAAAAAAAACGTTATATAAAAATTTATATATACAAAAATATATAATTTAGATTTCATATGTGCATCAAGGAGAAATTTGGTCATATAGTTTAAATCAGAAAGATCAGAAGCTCAGATTACTTTTGTAGACTTGGAGACGATTCTGTAGACAGTATGAAAGACATTATATTGACAATGCAGGCAGACCCTTGCTACAATTGTAAATCTTTCAATCGAGATGACTCTGCCTGTAAGAGCAAGAGAGAATAACTGTTTTACATACAGTTGGGCAAAGAATATAGTTTTGTGATATCATTATCATCCATTTAGCTCGAAAAATATCTATTTGAATAATGAAATATAATGAAACGAAATCTTATTTGTAGGCAATTAGGAAGGGAGTTTACGAAAATAAATGTAATGGAAAAACAGTTATAGATCACTCCGTTCCCATTAAGACACTTCCGTTCCCCGTTTTCCACCGAATTCTCGAGGCATGCGTTAAGTGGCGAACTCGATTTACTCGTTACTAGAGCAAGGAAATAAAATTATTTAATATTTAATGAAAACTGATAATATAACCGCCCCGTTTACAGTCATATTCTTGTGCCAAGTGGCCCAAAATAGTAAATTTATAAGTTAGTCATCATTAATAGTGAGACGCGAAAATTATAATTACCTATTACTATTTTCTTATATTAAAAATAAATCAGCTTCACGCTGTATCCCGCATACAGCAGGGTAGGCAGAGGGAACCTAGTGTTAAGACACTACGTTCCCCACTTTCTGTCGAATTCTGGAGGCATTGCGTGTTGAGTGGCAGAATTCAACGTCGCGCTCGACAACAGAGCGAAGAAATGGAAATATAACTTTAAGCAAATATTTCATCTCTCTCGAGTGGATATCGAACCCACAACCAGTCGGTTTTACAGTCACACCTCGTGCCGCTGCGCCACGACTGGCCTCAACGCTTTCTTATGTTCTTATAATATAAATTTGTTTTTCAAAATACACTGTGCACATGTGACTTCGTATACACAAAACGGTTTACGTAAGCGAAGCTGCAGGCATTAACATGTACTAGATAAGACCGCTAACGTATTCTGGACGCATAATTTTTCCTCTGTAATTTGCTGTTTTACCACACTCCGAGCTTTTATCCCGAAGTGCATTGCATAAATGAGTGTGCTTAAGCTCTACGGATAAAACGTACGTTACGTGTAAAGTTCAACATTTTTAAGTTTTTTTTTATTTATTTTTCTCTTAGTAATGAAAATTTATGAAAAATAAATCGAATTTAGTAATTATTAATTATGGGAGTCTTAATAAACGTTTACTAAAGAAGTGAGAGAAGTAAGAGAGATCGGGGGAGACCTCGGTTGACCTTCGAAAACACAGTATCAAAGATACTGGAGGAACGTCACGTAAAAAGCATGAAGACCCCCCGGAGGGCATGTATGAAGAGGTTGATGACAATGGACGAGGCGAAAAAGGTATGTAGAGACCGTAATGCTTGGCGCTCCGTTCTCTCTGACTCTCCCGCTAGGGATAAAGCGTGAAGCTAAGTAAGTAAGTATTAAAGAAGTGTAGAGCCACTTTTGTTGATATTCAAATATTTTTTATTTTTTTCCTGTCTCATTTTTTGCTGAGTAGACAGTATGCCTATGATACATTTCTCGTGTCTTCTTCATTGGCACTTTTCATAAACTTTAGAAAAATTTTTTTTTTGCTTTACATTTTATTCGCACATAATAGGTAGGGTAGGTAAAGGGAACCTGGGAACTTAGTTTTAAGACATTTCGTTTACTTCGTTTGCCTCGTTAACAGAACGAAGACATATCAATACTAAATATTTCATTTCCTCGAATGGGAATTGAACCCATAACCTGTCGCGTTTACCGCAGCGGCCTTGAGGGAGGTTAGTAATTAAATATTCTGTGCTGGGAATTCAGCATTGCTTACAGCTTCTCTCTTGCGCATATATCATGGTAAACATATTGTACTTAGTGATAAGATACTCTATTTTGGCTCTCCCCCTAATTCAAGACATTGTATATTGCATAGCGAAACTCAACACTGCGTTTGCCTTGGCAGAGTTGGTAAAAAAATTTTTTGCGCTTACAAGCTCAAATATTGCAATTTTAGTTTGTAATAATGAAATATAATAAAAAAAAACAGCTGATTGTGATGAAAAGACAAAAAATATATAAATTTACAAACACAAAGAGACCATCCCTTTAAGAAACCGCGAGTATCTTGGCAGCTTTATCCGTCGTCTCAACCCACCTAATGCATTTTGAAGTGGACAGATATTAGAATATAATCTTCAAAGAAATTCATTTTTCTTGCTTCAGAGTTTTATATTTATTACAGTAAATATTTGCTTATTACAGAAATACGCTGTTATGGTTCAGCTAAGAGATTGTTTTTTCGTTTCTGCATTCAGTACTCACTGGTTCATATCCTTATGAGTGTGTTTATATATTTATTTGATTACTGCAACAGAATATAAAATAAGATTTTCTTGCTTAAATTAAATTGTCGATTCAAATTTGCTCTTTTAACCGAATTAAATAAAGAATATTTGTCGCCGAATTAAATAAAGTATAAGAAGTTGTCCCGCATATCTGCTATGAGCAGTATGTAGTAGGTAGGCTGAGGGAACCTAGTGTTAAGACACTCCGCTCCGCTCTTTCTATATTCCTTATCCTGGAGCCAACTCAGTGCCGTGCTTTGCCTCGATACCAGAGCGAAGAAATAAAAATATTTAATATTTCATTTCCTCGAGTGGATATCGAGCCCACAACTTGTGGTGTTAACAGTCAATCACTTGTGTTCTTGCGCCTCAACTGGCCTCTACCCTGATGTATGGAGGATAAAGCGTGTTATAGTAAATTACTGTGGTTTAACTATTTATTTGGTTTGAACAGAAGCCAAGCGTACATACATAATATAAATGACGTCTATAAATGAGGAACTGCCATACATAATGCCTGCTTGGTGTCGATTTAATTGCGAAGGCCCAAATGAGATTTAATCGTGTATTGAATTTTAAATTACTTACATACTGTTTTTAAAATATTCAAATACAAAATGGCTTTGTCTCGAGGTAAATATAAAATATAGGATCAATTTAGCTTCCTAAAGTTGAATAAGATATTTTCTTTTGTTACGCGGCGTTAAGTTTCGTAAACTATCGGATATTGCTAAGAAAGTGAGGAACGGTGTGTCCTAACGCTAGGTTCCCTTTATTTACTTATGTTCTATAATCATTGTATGCAGGATGCAAAGTGAGGCTATTGTTTTCAGGTAAATTTATCTTAGTTCTTGAAATATTAAAAACTTTTGAACTCTGTCGCCAATACCTGCGACTCGATGTCGGAATGAGGCGTATGTGGCGGTTTTCCTTTGATAAGATTATGTGTGCGTGCGTCGTTTTTAACAAATGGCGTTTTATATTACAACAGTAATTTTATTATTTATTTTGTTTGAAAAAATCACTATTTATTTTTTGGGAAAAAAAATATTATATTAGGTTTTTATAGAGTAGTTAAAACTGTGGTTTCATTTAAAGTGGTGCTGACACTTGCACCTATAGATACTACCACAGATAGTATACCTTCACTATATAAATATTTAGTTTACAGATTATATACAAAAAACGATAATTCTGTTAACAACATTAACAATATTTACAGAATTCGTCTTATTTTTAACTTCACGCTGAATCCCGCATATATCGCTGAAAATTTCTCCGAGTGGGAAATGAACCCACACTCTACTATAAATGCTATACAATGTAAATAATATAAAAAAGAACTGTATTAGCATATTCTTTGTTTGATTGATTGATTGATTGATTGTCATCAAATTTCGATCCAATGTTGTATGATAATGTTCATACAGATCATATACAATCGGCAATTAAATACATTTGTGATTAATGACGTCATAGATAAAACAACTACAGTGTAAGCGCGTTAATAACTACTACACTACAATAGAGATTTAAATTTTAATTTATGTTGAGGACGGTCGTGGCGCAGCGGCACGAGGTGTGACTGCAAAACCGACTGGTTGTGGGTTCGATCCCCACTCGAGGAGATGAAATATTTACTTAAATTTATATTTCCATTTCTTCGCTCTGGTGTTGAGGTTAAGCGCGGCGTTGAGTTCTGCCACTCAACACGCAATGCCTCCAGAATCCGGCAGAAAGTGGGGAACGGACGGAACTCTGCCTGCCCTGCTGTGTGCGGGATACAGCGTGAAGCTAATTTAATTTTAATTTAATTTTACACTACAATAGTTTAATATAACATAGTCTTGGGTTCAGATTTAATTGACATTTTTAATAATATATTTTTCCATAATTTTACATAGATACAGTGCGGCGTTTATTTCATACATTAATCAGGCGATATATAGATAGATAGGAGATTCTGCGTAACAAGACTTAGAGCAGCGTGCGGCGTTGAATTACGCCAATGCCACGCAAAGTTATGAAAATTGGCGTAAAGTCGGGATTGGAATGTCGTAACACTAGGTTCCCTCTGCCTTTTTTGACATATGCGGAATACAATGTGAAGCTAAAAAAACAACTAAAGAAATGAATGTGTTAAGTTTTGTTACTTGAAACATATCAATTCCAAACTAAGAGGGATGTTGAGAAAAGTAAAAGTGAATAGTATAAAATGAGTTAGGTCTAATTATTTAAAAAGTAAATAATTTTCTATTATAGAAGCCCGGAATCTTTATATTTATTATATCGAAAATAAATTTATGTTTAAAAATAAAGGTTCATTGAATATTTTTTGAAATGTATCATGATGTAGATTACGTAGATAATTTAGTTCATCCTCATGATGATGAAAAAAATACAATTTTTTTACTACTTTACAGTGAACAGAGGTAAATGAATTAAACATATGTTAAATAAAAATAAATCAGCTTCACGCTGTATCCCGCACATTGTAGGGTAGGCAGAGGGAACCTAGTGTTAAGACACTCCGTTCCCCACTTTCTGCCGAGTTCTGGAGGCATTGCGTGTTGAGTGGCAGAACTCAACGCCGTGCTTTGCCTCGACACCAGAGCGAAGAAATGGAAATATAAATGTAAGTAAATATTTCATCTCCTCGAGTGGGGATAGAACCCACAACCAGTCGGTTTCACAGTCTTACTTTGCATTCCTGCGCCACGACTGGCCTCAACATAAATTAAAATTTAAATAATATTGTTCTATCTTGATACCTTATTCAGATTTTTATACAATTTATGGCCTACATGGTATGTGATGCTACTTATACCATATATGGCAGCCAAGTTACAAATCTTATGATAATAAAGCCTCAGTCACCATTAAAATGCGAGTTGCATCTCGACTGTATAGAATTATAAATGTGTGTAAATTATTTATGCATTAGAAGATGACAATAGATTGAAATGTATACTAGCGTAGTGTTTATATATTATAAATATATAATATATTTGCAGC
Organism: Heliconius erato x Heliconius himera; assembly: GCA_013421005.1. NCBI lineage: Eukaryota > Metazoa > Arthropoda > Insecta > Lepidoptera > Nymphalidae > Heliconius > Heliconius erato x Heliconius himera. The sequence goes on along the minus strand of JAATLQ010033389.1, from coordinate 29,983 downwards.
ATAAATTGATTTACATCATTACACAATGTACAGTGGTAATGATTGATGTATAGTGAGTGATACTTTTGTTATACTTGATAATATATTTTTAGTTTTATATTAACGTAACGTAACGTTAGTATTCAGAATATAACAGGGTAGGCATAGGGATACTGGGAATCTAGTGTTAAGACATTTCTGTTTCCTACTTTCCGCCGAATTTTGAAGGTATTGTTTGTTTAATGACGAAACTCAACGCCACGCTTTGCCTTGTTACCAGAGAGATTCGAGGGAGGTCTCAATATAAAGATGCAGAACTGTCTCAATTTTACAAATTTTACTCTAAAATTAAAATAATCAATTATATTTTTTACAATTACACGTTACGATTTATTTCTATGTTTAACTAAACCTAATTGTAGGAGAAACATGAATATATTTTATGTAATAATATTTATTAGATAATATTTTAAATAAAGGTTTTTAATTTATACCTAGAGTCGGGTTCAGCCAATTGATAATAAGTTGCAATAAGAAACATTTATAATTAAGCATTACGCTGTCACTGTCAGAGGTGAACTGTTAGAAGTCCAAAGGCTTTCTAAATGTCAAATTGAGGTTAGACAAGAAAATCAATTGCACATTTAAAAAGTTTTTTTTTGAAACGGTTCAGTACCACTTTAGAAATTCAAAATACTTCGCTCGAAGGGTTCTGTACCATTCTAGAACATAAAAAATACGTTTGTTGTCATTGTGTTGTTTAGTATTTGTTGTTAAAGCAGCAACAGATATACATAATCTATTAAAATTTCAACTCTCTAGCTATAACATCTCATGAGTTACTGGCTGGTGACAGACGGACATACAGACGGACGGACGGACAGTGAAGTCCGTAGTAATAGGTTCTCGCTTTACCCTTTGAGTATGGAACCCTATAAAATGTAGCAAACAGAAAGTACGAGTACGAGTAGTATTAGTTAGCCAGTAGCCAGTATTAGTTTTTGTTCATTCGACTTGATTCAGAAGTGCTTTCAAAAGTATAATTAAACAATAAAAAAACAAACACATTAAATAATATAATACAGCGTCAATAATCAATTATTTCATAATTAATTTGTAACAACAGATATAAAATGATTTAATTAAATAATTGTTATTAACTAATGATGCTTTCAAATAGCCTGTACTATGTTTATCAAAAGACGATTAAAATGTTAATGGTCTATTAGATAGCTTTATTCCAATTGTTTTATATGTATTTAAATTACTAATTTAACATTTTAAATGAAACTATTTTAACCGGGTTAATCGCGTATATTTTGTAATTTTATACATTTTTGGAAACCCGACGTTTCGAACACTTTGCAGTAGTCCGTGGTCACGGGTATACTGAGGTGGTATTCGTCTGTCAGTTGACATAATTATTATATCAAACTACCGCCAACGATTTCTTAATTGCCTCGCGTACTGCCCTGGATTCCTGCAGATTGAGCTGATAGTATCTTGCCCTCTGGTATGGCGGGTTTGAGACTTCAATGATTTTATAAGGCTTGAATATGTTTTTTATGGAAGCTCTTCTTAAGATATTGCCAATTCTGTCTTGTAATAATCGTGAAAATCAAAGAACTTATTACTAATTTAATTTTCTCACTCCGGTAAGAAGACAAAGCGAGGCGTTTAGTACCGCCACTCTACGAGGTGTCTCAAAAATTTGAGCACGCAGTCTTTTTTGCTTTAGAAAGTGTATTTTTTTTTAATTAATTATATTATATAATATCACATGACTATTAATCTTAAATATTTTAATTTAAAGCATAATAATAAAACTAAATTTGGCATTTCATAATATTTTAAATTATAATACTAAGAACTAACTATTTAGTTTGAGGCTATCGTGGTGCGGTGCGACTGAGTCATAATGTAAATACAATGGTCGTAGCGTAGTATTCTCACTTGGGAAAATAAATTATCTTTATTTCCCACTCTAGCTAAGTGTGGCATTGATTCCCTCATCTCTACACGCAGTGTTTCCAATTCGTGTGGAAAAAGGAGGACACTTTGTTTTCCTTTTTCCATTAGAACATTACTTTTTTTCTACCTATTATAAAGCATTTTATAATAACTTATAACATTTTTAACTATGAGCATATTAAAATTTCGTTTTAAATTCTCAAAATATGGAAATTCAAATTCGCGCCGTTTGGATGTGGTCCAAACGCTGTATCCAACTACGGTGTCAATTAAGCGGTTGTATTTTATTGATTTAGTTATTATGAATGACTTTATTATAAGGATATAAATCTTTGACAATAATTAATATATTCATTAAGAAAACATATAAAAAATTGAACGTAGCGGGATATGAAACCGCGCCTCTTTGGAACTGTCCAAGCGCTCTGACCAACTATGCCATACGTTCTCATCGAGCTACGTTGAAATTCTTATACGCTTGTTACAACTTATTTATATTTTTATCGTCTCTGTAGGGAGACTTTTACAAACTTCCGCTAGTCAAAGATAATTACTAAGAATTATCGTTTGGCAAGAGAGAATACTATTTTTTAAAATGTTATGGTTATGGTTTAAACGTAGAACGTAAAAAAAATATATGTTTTCTTAATAAGTATTTTTTTCTTAAGCGTGGAATAACACTTTAAAAATATTTATAAATAATTAATTATAAATATAAGTTTTTTAAATCAAAAGTAAATGTTGTCATAAAAAAAAATTAAAAAAAAATGACGTCAAAAATAATAGTGTCAAGGTTGAGATGTCCATTTTAGTTCAGTTTAAATACAAAATAAAATATAATATAATTGTGACTAACAGCATGAAAAATATGACGTCCACGTGACGTAGTTGGAAAGTATCTGATAGTTGTAGGTTACATTCCCTTTCGGGGGACTGATTGTTTTTAAATTATTTTCATTTCTCTCTTTCTTTCTCCTTGCGGTTTGATTGATTAAAGAAATTGTGTCGTTAAGAACTGCTATCCAGAATGCAGCCTGTCTAAATACAAGTAGAAAGTATGATGATGTCTCTATTAGTACTTTGCTCTGTTTGCCTAATTCAAAAATAAAAAGTATAGTATAATTTTTTTTTAGCTTAACACTGTACCCCGTATATAGGCTATATAGCAAAAGAGGAAGAGGGAAACTAGTGTTAAGACACTCCATTCTCCACATTACGCCAAATTTTCGTGATATTGCATGTTGAATAGCGAAACTCAACGCGTTTTTCTTGTTACCAGAGAATATCTTTCCCTGATTCTATTCGAATCCATAACTGTCACGTTGAAAAAAAAAAACAATAATAAGATAAAAAAACAACATACATCAGTCACGTTACTCCGTATATAATGTCCGCTGTGTATCAAATAGTCCAAGTGGTCATATCCCTTTTCGCCGCCGACGTTCACTTGAAGTGATGCGAGGCAGTACTTGCCCCGGACCGCGCCGTCGATGTCCAAACACTCGTCGAAGTCGCCGTATTGGTTGGCGTTGCCACTAAGCATACCGGAAGGAGGCTTTGCTGTGGCATCGAACACTGAAACAACATTATTTCTTAGATTTATTTGTTTATATTTTTTGTTATAAAGTTATAAGCAAAACATATATATATATATATAAACGATACGACGAATGAGAGGCCAGTGGTGGCGCAGGGGCACAAAGTGTGATTATAAAACCGATTGGTTTGTTTAAATTTATATTTCTATTTCTTTGCTCTGGTGTCGAAAGTGGGTAACGGGGAATCTTAGCACTAGGCACTCTGCCTACCGTGTTGTGTGCGGTATACAGCGTGAAGCTGATTTTTTATTATTTATTTTTGACACAGTCTTTCTCTTGTATGGTACCCCATACCACAAAGGGTATAAGTATAAAGTGTAATGTCAAGAGACTTTGCTGTCCACTTTTCGAATTTAAGTTTTATGAAACCCAAAGGTAAGATTTGTTTTGTTAAATTAAACTCACAACCTTCACGTTTACATTCGAACGCTGTCACTGAATCGCGATGGTCAAAATGGTATAATTTGTGTTATTATTCATTTATTAAAAGTTTATTAAAGTTTTAATAACTGTTTTTGCTGGGATAAATCTAATGTAAGATAGTTGATTGACAAATTTCGTCATGTATGAGCTGACACCAGCATGTTACTCAACAAGTCATAATGTTACTTTAATAATATAATAATTTAAGGGTAATATACTCGTTATAATTTAAAGATATAATAAAGGTTTTAATATTAATTTTTTTATAAGATTAAACAAAAAGTGAAATAGAAATAAATATGTTCTCCATTTTCGCTTATTTTAAGAGATATTTGAAAAATAAACATTGCCCTACTCATGAGATTACTCCTGTGTGTACAGTTTAATATTTAGAATTTAACTGTAGACACTTAGTGGTTTGTTGTCAGAGGTCGTGTATCTATGAGGCGCGGGTTCAAGTCCTATTTTCATAAAATATTTTTCAGTCTTTACTTGTTTAAAAAAAATCTTTAAAAATCAAGTCAAAATTAATCAAAATTAACTAAGCAATTTTTCTTTACAACTCTACTTGTATAAATTAGCTTTTATGATAATCGAATTAAAAAGCGATAAATGATCAATCAAATTCTAGAGAACATCCTCTGTCGGAAGTAGGTAAAAATAGACCAATCAGTCAATGACTTTTAAGCAAACTTTTTATACATGAGATTTAAAATGAAATCAAGAGTGGAGAAAAAAGATTGCTATCTATATATAAGAAGAAAATATTTTGGAGACATTCAAGATTATTATAATTGTTAGATTATTATTTATTTTTTTAGTTTCACACTGCATTCATAATTCCCATTAAGATACTTTCTATCCCAGATTTAAGCCGAGTCCTCGAGACATTGCGTGTTAAGGTACGGAATTCAACGCCGCGCTTTTATTTGTTACCAGAGCAAGGAAAAAAAATATTAAATGTTGAATTCCCTCGTGAGAGAATCGAACCCACATCGTCACGTTTGCAGTTTGTCTGCAAATTGGCAGTCAAGAATGCGAGGAATTTTATCATTGTGGAATATAATTAAGAAATACATACGACCTTCTCATTGAACATTAGATATATGAAGTACTTAAGATACATATTAATGTTTTATACGAAACAAGCTTAGAAAAAATATTGACATAATATTTTAATCAAAAACTGGCTCTGCTATGATGCTTCTACAAAATTTGGATTATAACATAAGTTACTGCTATATCACAAAAGGATTTTTTGACATAGTTTTATATAATTTCAGTTATTAGTTATGACAGTTCTTTGGTTGTTTCATTTCGAGCGTGTCAGTCGGACACTTTGCTAATGTCACGTTGAAAATCAGCGTTTTCTTTATATTTTTTTATAAACAGATTTTCTTTTTGGTTACACGCTATTGAACTTGGTATTAAGACAATATATTGTACACACACCAACTCTCACAATTTTAGAGACCTTTGCTTGTTAAGTGCAAGGTCAAGGCGGTACTTTGTCGTGTTACTAGAGATATAATTATGATTATCCCGAGTAGGAATCAAACCCACAACCTTTCTGTATATAGTCAGTGCCGCTGCGCCAGTACAGCCTCAGATAACTAGATGAACGGTTATTTAATTTGATCAATCCCGTTGATATCTTCCTAAATCTAATAATCGGAAATCACAAATATTTACATATATTACTCTTAATTAACCAACATAACAGCTACAAACGAATTACAACTTTACGAAATATATTGCACATAAGATAAGTTAGAGACCAGTCGTGACGCTGAAGAACTAGCCTGTGACCGTAAACGCGATGGGTTGTGGGTTCGATTCCCACTTAATAAAATGGAATATTTATAATCTTAATAGAATCTTAATACAGCGTGAACCTAAAAAAATATAATACCTATACATATAATAAAAGTAAACATATCACGCACGCACCTTTGTTAATGTAATAGAATCAAAAATAATGATTTTTGTAACTACGATTTTTTTTAATTTTTATCTGTTTGTTTGCGCGTTTGTTCACGCTTATCTCAGAAACGACTTAGCCGATTTTAGTGCAGTTTTTATTGTTGAATTTTAATAATATTTCGTTCACATTTAATGGTTGTTTTATTTCAATATATGCATAAATAAAGAAGTTATAATAGTATAAAGAAATGCGTACTATAATATTGCTATATTATAGTACGCACTGTTTTTAAGATGACAATGTAATTAGATAACGAAATTAATTCAGATGAGAAAAAAATAATAATTTAGAAGCACAAGCGGGCGAAGCCGCGAACGGGTTGCTAGTAAAAAAAAAAAGATTAGTTTACTAACATACATCCTGGGGCTAATCTATCACTCTGTAGCGTGACGCAAATCGAAGCCAGTTTTTTTGAATGTCGCCTAATAACATTGAATCTTTTCGCGTGCCAGTGGTGAAATGAGCGAGCGGTGAATGCTACGCGCGTACCATCTGAGTGACATTGGCGTGACTGGACTGGCTCTGCTACTTGGTCGGAATAAAGTTTAGGATGCACTTGTGGATGCGAACAAAATGGCGTAATAATTAATTGGGTTATCAATTTTTTTTAGTTACTATTGTTAATGTAATATGAAAGATTGTTGTTGTATTTATTAATAGAATCTATCGGTTTCTGTTAGGTATTACCAGCTCCACGCTGTATCCCGCACACAGCAGGATAGGCAGAGGGAGCATAGTGTTAAGACACTCCATTCCCCACTTTTTGCCGAATTCTGGAGGCTTGTTGAGAGGCAGAACTCAACGCCGCGCTTAACCTTAAGTTAGCCGTGTTAGGTATTAGGTTAGTTTTTTTTATCAAAACGCATTTACTTTTATTCTTTTGATAAAATTATAGTATTATAACGATTAACGACATTTCATTGTCGTTATAATTAATTTGTGTCTGAAATTTTCATTATAATAACTGAAATTAAAAAAAAAAGTCACACAGTTGTTTTTGACTGTACTTACATTTTTTAAATTAATGCTAATATATCATATACTTACACAGTATTATAAACAATATTAAATGTGATATTTTCTTTAGCTCTTTGATAAAATAACTTCAGCTACATTCTATGATGGACGTCTACGTTAAAGAGTGGACGGCGATAATAAATACATATAAATTATACATTTTGAAAAAACGTTCATGTATATTTTTTCAACTTCATAGTTTTTCTCATATCAGGGAAAATTAAGAGAAGAATATCAAGACATTCGAGACATTTGTGAATTCGAGCGAGAAATTAAAATAATTGAAATATAATTATTTCTCCGCGAGGGTAACGCACCCACAACCAACGTTTTTATAATCAAAGACCGTCTCACGATCATCTATAAATAAATATATTAAAAAAAAATTAAGTAAAAGAAAACAACAACACAGGCTCCAAGCGATCTAGTGTCACTTTTGTTTTAAAAATAAATAAACAGACGAGTCTACTTCTCCCATATAATTTGCAAAATTTTAAATATCAGGGTTGCCAGATCTAGTATCTATATGTATGTTTTATAAAGGTATCATGTTTTTTTTATTTTATGGATATTTCGATACAATAATTGAGTAGGATTAACTTTTAAAATTGCGGAAAGAAAATAGTATGTAATAGGAGACTAACTCCCACACAAATTTTAAGTAAGTTTGCTTGTGCAAGAAAATTATAATAATCATTTTTTTAATTCTTTGGATATATTAAAAACCATGTTGTAACCAGTTCCTTTATCATTGAAGTAGATATATTTAAAAAAAAACGCGTGTATAAATAATTCGACGTAGCTTGATAAGAACGTATTGCTTAGGTTCAACGTTCAACAGAGGCGCGGGCTTAATATTTTTTACACAAAATAAGTTTTTGGTTGTGGTTTCAAATCACGCTAAGGGAAATGGATTATTTAATATTTTAATTTTCACGCTGATAAAACGCGGCGTTTAGTTCTTCCGCTTATCACGCAATATCTCAAAAAATTCGGCGGGTAGTGGGGTACGAAGTGTATTAACACTAGTTTTCCTCCCTGCCAAATGCGGGATACAGCGTGAAGCAAAAAAAAAATGTTTTAGTAGCAAGCAGCCCTGTTGAAATCTAGTCCATTTATTTTATTTCTCATGGTACATCTAGTAAGGTCACTTTATTTAAATTAAATATTCTTGTTTAATGTATCGCAGGACTTCTTTACAAGACAAAGTTAATGTCACCGACCTCAACACTAGACTGTATCAAGTATATTAATCATATGGGTGTGTATACAAATAAATAAAAAAATATATAAAAAGTTTCTTATTGTATATGAAAAGATTTATATAAAAACAGTAAATAAAATTTGTTTCAAATATCATCAAACAGACTGTTAAATTGTTGTGTTTTGTTACTTTAATTTTTAATCTTTTTAATATAGTGTTTATTTATTTTAGGTCATTCATTAAATTTTTAAACATTGCGTTTACTTTAAGCATAACATATCCTCTGTCTTTTGTTTATACGGGATAGACCCCGAAACTAAAAAAGAGTATATCGCATACAGTACGTAGAAGGAATCTAGTGGTAATACACTCCGTTCTCCATTTTCTTTCAAATTTGGGACGTTGCGTTATTAGTGGCGGAACTCAACGCGGCGCTTTATTTTTGCAGTTTGAAAAAATAAAAATAATATTTTTCCGAATTTGGTTCGAACCCACTTCTAAGGAGACGATATAAGCTGCGCCACGACGAATTGAATTAAAGCTTATTAAGCTTAAAGAAAAATAAATTTGTACATACACATGATTCGAGGCCGTCGTGGTGCAGGGGCACAAGTGTGCGACTGTGAGTGCGACTGTTGTTGGTTCAATTCCCTTCCATTTCATTCTCTCGCTCTTGTAGGTAAAGTGCGGCGTTGAGTATCGCCACTGAACATGGAGGCATTGCGTGATGAGTGGCAGAACTCAACGCCGAGCTTAACCTCGACACCAGAGCGAAGAAATGGAAATATAAATTTAAGTAAACCGATAAATGATGATAATACAAAATTACTGTTTCTAATATTTTCAAGAATAATTTTCTTATTAAAGAACGAAAATAAAAAAAAAGTAACAATTCATATGATTTGTAAAATTTTTAAATTAGAAATAACTATGTAAAAATGAAATGCATGTGTCAAATATGTATCTGCTTGTTTTACATACTGCTTGTCTGGCAGTTAAGGCTATCCGGGACTTTATCAGGCAGTGGTGCAACTGACCGTAAAAGTATAATGCTAATTAACAGATAAACATTATTATTATTATCATAAATTATTACTGTTTATTAAATTAAATCAAAAAATAAAAAACAGATGGTATAATGCGAGGTATTATATTATCTGTTACACTAGGTTCCCAGGTTCCCTTTGGCTACACTGCTATGTGCAGGATACAGCGCGAAGCTAAAAAAATATATAATTTAACCAATCTCCATCTTGTCGAACAAATATAGTGAATGTATTTTAATATGTATTAATGTGCATATATTACAAATTAAGATAACATGTAAATGACAAAGGTTGTAAATTCTTCATTTAGTATGTTGAGTGCATCGTTATCTGTATCTTCCAGACACATTAAAAATAATTAATACGAATCGTTTAAAGCCAAACATAGTAATATATACCTATACTAAAACCAATGTTGAGGCCAGTTGTGGCGCAGCAGCACAAAGTGTGACTGTAAAACCGACTGGTTGTGGGTTAGATCCTCACTCTAGGAGATGAAATATTTATTTAAATTGTTTTTTCCATTTCCTCGCTCTGGTGTCGAGGCAAAGCGCGGCGTTGAGTTCTGCTACTCAACACGTAATGCCTCCAGAATTCGGAAAGAGTGGGGAACGGAGTATATTAACACTAGGTTCCCTCTGCCTACCCTGCTGTGTGCGAGATATAGCGTGAAGCTGATTTCTTTTTTAAATCAATAATTCAAAAAGAAATCATGGTAGTAGTGCATTCGAATCTAATTTCGGTTAAATTAATATTTTTATAAAATGACATTTTTGTAATTTGATAAAGTACCTTTAAACTAAATTTGGCAACTTAAAAGGTCCGAGAGTGAAATCATTGAAAAAACTATAATTTTTTATTCTTTCAGACTTATACAGTTGTATCCTGTCCATAGCTGGGTAGGTAGACGGAACCTGGGAACCTAGCGTTGCGACATTCCGTTTTCCCAATTTCTGCTGATTTCTCGAGACATTGCGTATTGAGTTGTGGAACTCTTTACTAGGCGAGTACTACTTTGATAAAAACGATAATATCAAATATTTCACACCCCCGAATGGAAATCGAACCTGCCACAACGTCCTCTGCGGTACTTCTTGAGTTATGGTCTTAAAATCCATAGCAATAACATTTAATCAGTAGGTAAATAATTATTAGAAACAACAAATATTGTAAGGTTTTATTATTTTCTTTTACCTTTAAAAATGTGTGATACACAAAAAAAAACTACGCAACAAGGCAAAACAGAAGAAAACAAATATATATATTTTTTAAATTGCTATTACTATATTGGGAAGATTTTTTTTATTGTTTTAGATTATATATATGTATATAATTACATGTCATCAACATTTAAGAATGCTGTTAATAACAAAAGTATGGACTACGAATATTTTTGCTGAGATAGTTGGATTATGAGAAGAAATCCTTAATATTTTAGCTCCTACGCTAAGTTTCATACGTGAAAACCTCATCTGGTTTCACATATAGAATTATACTATAAAAAAAAGATCGCACACAACACATGATATCTTGAATTCAAGCGAGAAATGGGGAACGGAGTGTCTTAACACTAGGTTTAACTTAATATCTATAATTTAAACCTAGTGTTAAGACATTCCGTTGTAGAATATAGATATTAAGTTAAATAGATAGAAAAAGGCAATCCAAATACCTGGAATCCCTTAGGAATTAAAAACTGAGAGATAAATATGTCTAGTTATAAGCCTAACTTAGTAGTAACAGATAAAAACAAAACAAAAGTTAAAACTGATAATTTTGAAAAGATGTTAAAAGATAAATACAGACCACGCCTTTGTAGTGCTTAGTGAAAATAAAAAAAATACTAGGTTTCCCGTGTTTTCAATAAATTAATTATAAAAATATATGTGCATTTCAAGTACTAAATATATAATTAGAGATTATTATTTACAGCATATTTTTTGTTAGAAGTTGCAATAATATTGTATATGTAGGTATTATAAAATAAATTTGTTGTCACGCTGATGAAATTTATATAAGAGCATAGCAATATATCGATAATCTGTGGTACAATTGAAACGTGCCTCTTTGAATTCAATGTTTGTGGGTCCAGAGAAGAAATGCTTTGCCATTTCATGGAGTCACTGTGAAGGTGCCGGGTCCACAGCATTGCATGGAGAGGAGCTCAGAGCTGCGCCTGAGACCTGTGGTCCAACTTCAGGTTTATGGGAGCTTAGGACAATATTTTATTTAATAAATACTTTTCTAAAAACATAATGGATTGATAGATTCTGCTACGTAGTCTGTACTACGTAGAAATTAAAGATAAAAACATTTTGTTTTCCACTTTACGCCTAAATATGCGACATTATTTGTTGAGTGATGAAGAGAAATTACAAAAATTTATTCGCCCGACTGGTGATCGAACCCACACCGCACCGCACAACCAACTGGCATTGTACGGTAAGGTACAAAAATGTTTTTTATCGTAGCAGTAGACGCGCAAAAGAAATAAGATTAATTTTTCAATAGTTTCTATGCAATCTTGTGATCAGCAAGATCACTATTATTATAAAATTGTTCATTTTTTTAAGTTTTACGCTTTGCTAAATATTTCATTTTCTCAAGTAGGAATGAACCCAAAATCTGTCGCGTTTATAGTTTCTTTTGCGAAAATATTATATGTATAATTGTAATTTCATTAGTTTTTATAAATTTAATAAAATTATAATTAATATTTAGTTAAGTGAAACAATAATAAATTTACATTACATTTACAATTTATATTATTTTTTTGTGTTTGTAAATGGTGCCTGTCCTCCATTAGAGATGAATTTATCGAAGATTGAATTTGTGAGAACACTAAGTTATTTCAAGGCAACAAAATGATTAAAGACGCATGCTGTCACTATAGATCAATAGAAAACAATAGTTTTAGTACTTTTGTATGCGATCCTCGTTGATGTTGTACACTGGCATGTGAACGGGTAATGCTTAAATTTGCGCCGGCCGGCCAGCTAAGATGCAATTATTGTAAAATGTTTAAGTATAATAATAAAAATAACATGCATTTTCGATACTACAGAAAATAATTTTCTGTA
>JAATLQ010033389.1:0-17661 GCA_013421005.1 Heliconius erato x Heliconius himera | reverse complement strand
TATATTTATTTGCAAAGCCATAATTAAAAATAAAGTATAAAAAAATAAAACAAATAATTACTTTTCAGCGCCCACAGCTCCAACCGGTCAAGACTGTCCAAAAACAACCTGCTGTCCCTCCGACACTGTTCACTCGTGCCATTCATCGGTACCATGATCCTCGGGAACCTGTCCCATAGTTCTAATATATTAATTTTAGCACTTTCCACATAAGATTCGTTATTTACTTTAAATACAGTCCCATTAAATATACTTTCTGATAGTAGATTGTTATTCATAGTAAGTTCGATACACTCGCGGGCTGCGCAGGCGCAGGCGCACATCAGGCACAGGAGCACGCAGGCGCGCGCAGCCATGTTTCTCTCAGCAATGATGCCGCGCACCGGCAGCGCGTTAATAAGATCGTTCAAACAATAACCCTACGACACCGATGACAATAGAGTTGACTAATTTTTTTATCTACCTACTTCTATTGAAATTAGTATAGATTATTTATTCGTATTTTATTATTGACATTTTAATTATTTTCATATTTATTGGTGAGTGTATTCCGACTAATGGCGAGACGCGAACTAAACTAAGCAGCGTGGACGTTTGTGAAAGGACACTCACAGACCAAGGGCTAAATTATTTAAAGAGATTTTAACTATTATTAAAAAATATATTATTTATGGTTATTCTGAAGACTGGCCTTCGTCCTGGAATTGTTATATTTATATAGAATAAAAATAGTAACTTTTGTATTTTTCACATTTTTTATCCATAATGGATTTTCTCCATACCATTAAAATCCATAGCTTCATTTTGTCCAACTTACATTCACCAGGCGTGGACGAATCTTACTACAAATGAAAATCAAAGAGGATAAAATAATAGATACTATTTTCATTTCAATGCCTCGAGAATTCGGCGGAAAGTTGAGAACGGAAGTGTCTTAATGGAAAATGGGTGTTCTAACGCTAGATTCCCAGGTTCCCTCCTGTTTACCCTGTTATGTGCGGGATACAACATGAAATGGAGAAGATACACTTGCGTTAAAGAATAATAATATAATCATTAATCAATCGTCGTCACAATCACTCCCATTATTAAATAGTTATTAATATAATGTCTTTATTAATATCATAGAAACCTATTAAGGTTATGAGTAGGTACGCGACAATATTTGTACGTGTTATGATTTTATTTTCTTGATTTTCTTTTTATCTTTCTTGTGCATATTATGCATTTGCAACTTGTGCGTGGAAAGCATTGAGAATTTGGTGTCCAGACACTCTGTTCTTTATTTACAGCCAGATTCGCCTACTCTTATTTTTTGTGAAAAAAAATTGGTATTTTGGCTAGTTGTAGGTAATTTTCTTCTTTCAATATACTGTGTCCCTGATCTATGCTTGCTTTTACGGAACCCTTCATGTGCGAGCACGACTTACACTTCTTATTTTTTTTAAATTTATTGTTATTACATTTATTTGATTTTGATTTGTTATAGCGGCTACAGTAATACATAATATGTGAAAACTTCAACTGTCTATCTACAGCGGTTCACCAGATACAGCCTGTTGACGCATGGACAGACAGACCGACGGAGGCACAGCGGAGTCTTACTAATAGGATTTTACCCTTTGTGTACGGAAACCTATAAATCATTTCTCCAATTAACGATCGAACCCACAACCATTGTATTTAAAGTCAGACGTTGTCAAACTGGCCTTTATTTAAATTATTATAATAAAAATCATTTTATTCTTTGTTTAGCTCTGTTACAAATTGAAAATAAATATTGTAAATGTTATTAGTTATTATTTTATTTAACGACGTCAGAATTCTATTTCTTAAAGAAACTGATTGAGGTTGACTTTAAAAAATTGGTGATTCATATCTTATTTATTTTTCATTCTAGTATCTTGGAAAAAATAGATTAAAATACCCTATATATATAACCTTTTACCTAAATTTAGATATAAATGTGTATTAGTTGTGCACCACTACGTGCAACTTAACGCCGTGTCTTTCTGGAGCGAGGATGAAGGGTGTCGAACTCATAAATATCGCGATTATAGACACACGCGGAAAGTCGCCAGACTACGACATATTTATATGCTTTTCTAATTTAGGTTTATACAATAAGATAAAAATAAAAGAACAGGGTTATTCTGAAATCACACACATACTTAATTTTATTTATATATCTGGATATAGAGGTATATAAAAACAATATATAGATGTATAAATATAATTTTTTGTAATTTTTTATCAGCTCGTCTCAACAGAACTGGTTTAAAAGCCAAGTAGCTTCCTGAAAGGACTACTAGTTTATAAAACAGTCTATTTAATAAAAATATAATTAATTTATTTACATTTACTTATATTAAATAAAACAAATTTGTTAATATAACTTGCTCCATATTAGGAAATCAGGAAGTTATAAATTAAGTAATACGTTGTAAGTGTTTTGGACATATTTTTAATAAAACGAAGATTTTTTTATCAGTTATTAGACAATTTAAATAAAGTATCGTATTTTTAACAATATACATTGACATAACATAAGGAAAAGGCAGAGTTTTATAAAGATCAAACTGCATTTAGTGGTCGCGGAAATAATCAATTATTTATTAATGTAATAAATATACACATATTTAGATGGTAATCTAAATCAGAATATAAAATTTATTTACAGACAAAAAAAGAAATGTAATAAAAAAAACATCGCTTAGATTTTTCAAACACTATATGCTCTCTATATATCTAATATCGGATACTCTACACTGAATCCCGCTGGAACTGTATTTTATAAATATAGTCTGAGTTATCGGGAAATGGCCTACCTGTGAGATCTATTGAGAATACAAACACTAATGATACTATTGATAGCGATACAATTGAAATAAATAAAAAAATATTACATATTAGAACATTTAATTTAATTTAATTTTTGAATTTTTACATCTATAAAAATAAATTAAAAAATATTTTCAAATTTAAAATTATTAAAAAGAACTATATTTTTTAATTTTAAATTATTGTTCTTTTTTTCTAAAATACTAGATATATTTAAAAAACCATTAACATTTTCTTTTAAAATGAATATTTTTTATCATTATAGAAATAATCAACATTATCTCCTTTAAATCAAGTTTTTTTTTAAATTCGAGATTTTATTCTGATAGATACAATAATTTAAATTTAATTTTACAATAATTTATTTTCATTATTATTTCGAATTTCTTTCTCAATATTAACTATAAAAACTATCTAAAATTCAACTATAAATTATTATTTTTTTCGCGCGTAGAAATGAAAATATAAAAGGTAATAAACATTTCATTTCCTCGAGTGGGGATCAAACCAGTTGCGTTTACAGTCACACTTTGTGCCCATGCGCCACGCCTGGCAATGCATGTGAGTGTAAAAGGTCGAGATCCCATTGCTAAAATTTGCAGGGTTTTTCGTTTTTTCTAATGAAACTTATATTTAAGAAACTTATATTCCGTTTTTTTTTCTAATGAAACTTATATTTAAGAATTATACACGATAGTAGAATAGATTACACTAGGGTTGCCTAGAAAAATCCTGCCGCAATCACCTTTAATCAAACTTATTCGTAAAGCATTTTTGGAGAAAATTGCACTCATATCTATTTTTATGTGAATCCCACATCATTTAAAAGAAAATAGCATAAAGATTTGGAAAAACAATGGTTGCCAGCTCTCAGTCTGCCGCAAGTTCAGGGTTGCCTGGTTTAAACAGGTCGCTTAATGTTAATAATTTGCACTCATATGTTTTTTTAATGAATTATATATCAAATTAAAGCTTATTTTTTTCTCAACACATGGTTGCCTTGAAAATAATTGCCGCAAGCAAAGGTTGCCATCATTTGAAATATTTTACTCCGTTTCCGTCTGACTATGAGAATAGACGATGAAATACGTATTCTTACGTGTTGCATTAGAAAATAATAAAAAAAATCTTTAATTCACACATGGTTGCTTTGAAGGCAACGGCGCCAGGCGCCTTGAAAATATTTCAAATGGTGATCATGATGATGAATTATGAGGATTTTCTCAACACTATAACAGATGGTTATCTGTTATAGTGTTGAGAAAAAGCTATAAGCTTTAATTTGATATATAATTAATTAAAAAAATACATGAGTACAAATTATTAACAATAAGTGACATGTTTAAACCAGGCAACCGTAGGCTTGCGACAGACTGAAAGCTGACAACCGTTGTTTTTCCAATTCTTCATGCGATTTTCTTTCAAATGATGTGGGATTCGCATAAAAATCATATGAGTGCAATTTCTCCAAAAACGCATTACGAAAAAAATTGATTAAAGTTGATTTGCTAAGAGAAAGTTTTTTTAAAGATGTTGTCGCCCAATTATTGAATTAATAGATCCCGGCCACTCAGGCATAGCATTTGTGTAGGGAGACTAGACTAGGAGACCTAAGACTTCAACAAATAAAATTTAGATTTTCAAATATTGACGATGTTTATCCTTAAAACTACTTTTGAGCTGAAAACGAGTATATGTAAATATATATTTTTTTATAAATACCAATAAATAATGTTTTGTATCGAAAAATTATCAATTAGTCGATAATTTTTTTAATACAAAATGGTCACTCTAATTGCATATACATACCTATACGTGTAAAGTCTTCATTTCCAAAATCGTCCCAAGCTGTAAATTCACGATCGGATCAGTTTATAGTACGGAATATCGGCAAATTCTTTTTCTCGTTAATCCGTCTATGGCTAAGGCGAGACACATTTTGCTATATTATAATTTGAAAAAATAAAGAAATAACAATCTTTAATAAAATGCTTAAAAAAGATATTAAAATGTCTGTCTCTCTATAACATGATTTATTAGCAAGTTTTATCACAGCTGCATATCGGATAATAAATCTTTTATCAGTTACATTGTCTTCACATTGTATTTATTCACTGATATTCCTTTATTAAGACTTTCTCTGACGTGGACTTGAATGAATAATATTTTTATACATGTTAGGATGTATGCCACGTATATCGTAATTCTTTTTACTAAAATTAAAAAAATAAGGCGTTTAGTTCCGTTACTCAACACTCGATGCCTTGAACATAGGGCGGAAAGTGGAGAACGGAGTGTCTTGACTCGTGTGTCTCTCATATAAAATAAAATAACCTGTTTTAAAATAGATTATTTCGTTAAGCATCACGCAATGCCTCCAGAAATCGGCAGAAAATGAGGAACGAAATGTCTTAACACTAGGTTCCCTCTGCCTACCCTGCTGTGTGCGGGATACAGCGTGAAGCTGATTTATTTATTTGATTTAATTTCGTTAAATTTGTGTGTGCATTGTGTTAATATAATATTTTATTATTGAATAACGGAAAAGGTTGAAAATATAAGATAAATAAGATTAGAGAAGATAATATATAAGATTAATTGCTTACAGGGAGGTCAAACGTGATATGTAAAAGTTCATCGATTTTGTTTCTGTAATGGAACCACAAAAGAGAAAAAAGAGTGAGGCGTTTAAATTCTCTTTTTTCTATTCCATATATTGTAAAAGATGCGTAAAGATAACAACTCACTCATCAGTAATTCGATAATAAATTAACTTCAACGTAATTTCCATATTAAGAAAAGATAAACAATATGGAGGCTGTTTGTATATTTCGTTTTATTACTCATATAAAATATATTACAATCGAATTAAAAACGTTATTACATAAATCAATGTACAGTTATTATAAATAAATTTAAACAAAATGATTGTTTATCTGCATCGTAAATAAACATACATACATGAGTAAAAGTGGTGTAAGTAAGTCAAGGCTGGCCTAACCGAGACCCAGAGGTAACTGTTGTATGCACTCGAATATATTTTTAAGGTTAGAGGTTATGTGGCGACTGTAAAAGTTCGCTTCTTTTTATTTTAAAGATATATTTTTTTAATTTTGAGATGAAGTCGTTAAAAAAATATATTATAATTTAAGATTAATTTCTATTAATATTTCACGATGTTTATAAAATGCAAAATATGTATAGTTTTGTTTAGATGTTTTCATAATTATTTTTTAATGGATGCCACTGTCTATGGTATCTCCTCATTACGTTTTTAGCTTTGCACATATATTAAGATAGGCAGCTTAGTGTTAAGACACTCTGTTCCTTTATTTCCGCCCAAATTTTTCAGATATTGTATGTTGAACAACGAAACTGAGCATCGCGATTTGTCTTACCGCGCCAAAATTAAACGATAGTTTATTTGAAAATTTTAAATAAATTAATTTATCTAAGTACATTCAATTATAATTTGAATAAAAACAATTAAATTTTATATATAACACAATAAATCTAGCTTTACATTTAACTATTTCAACTGTTATAGATTTTAATGTATAAATTGTACTGCAAGTATTTAGACTAGAATTAAAAAAAAAAAATTGATATATTATTTTAATTTGCATGTTTGTCTGTCTATTTGTATTGCATATATTAAATGAAAACATCTTTCTTGTAACAAGGTAAAGGAGGTTTATATAAGTTGGAAATTTAGGAGGTTTATATAAGTTGGAAATTATAACGAAATTGTAATTATATAGACTTTAACAAATATACAATAAGATTAAAATAAGAGAGAAGTCAGTCGTGGCGCAGGGGCACAAACTGTGACTGTAAATTCAACTAGTTGTGGATTCGATCCCCACTCGAGGAGATGAACATCGATACATTTATATTTTCATTTCTTCGCGCTGGTGTCGAGGCGAACCGTGGTGTTGAGTTCCGCCACTCAGCGTGAGAGAGTGTCTTAACACTAACCTCCTTCTGATTTAAATTGATTGTTTTTATTAAAATAAGAAAATTCAATAATTTACATACTTTTTGACTTACCTTATCTATTGGTACATCCTCTGTAACGCATTTTTAATGCGTATGTTCTTTGATGTATATACCCATTGTATACTTCAAAATATTTAACTCGTATCGTAGTAGGTGTATTTTATATTTTCTTAACAAATCTCTAAAAGTGATTAATTACTAATACCTAAAAAGACAACAATAGTGTATGAAGGTCCGTTTCATCAATTGTATTTTTACTAAACCCTGGCTCTCGCCCTTGAGTGTCGCAATCCACGATTGGCAGTCGTCAGTACAATGTGTGACCTCATGCTCATTTCAACTTTAAAAACTAAATGAAATAAAGACTACAACAGACTGCTTTATGGACGAGAAATCCGCTTGAATCTCGTCTGTGCTTTAAATAGTTAAATAGCTTATAATTTTTGTTAAGGATATTTTTTTAAGCTTCACACTTTAATCCGCATATAGCAGGGTAGGCAGAGGGAATTTAGAGCTAAGACACTCCGTTCCCCACTTTCCGCCGAACTTTCGAGGCATTGTGTGCTGAGTGACGGAACTCAACATCGCGCTTTTGCCTTGGTACCAGAGCGAAGAAGCGAGTCTGAACACTAGGTTCCCTCTGCCTACCCTGCTGTGTGTGCAGGATACAGCGTGAAGCTAATTTTAATTTTAAATAAATATTTCATTTAATTTTATTTTATTTCATCTCCTTGAGTGGGGATCGAACCCACAACCAGTTTTACAGTCACACTTCGTGCCCCTGCGGCACGACTGGCCTCATCTACAACTAGTAAAAATTGTTATAAAAATTAATGGAGTTGAAACAAGCTTTAAACTAAAAAAATATTAAAAAATTTGGTCATCTAAGTAACTCCTGGGTCATTTATTCATGGGGCGCAAGGAGTCCCACTGTGAAATAATGATCGTAAAAAAATGTTTGCTTGATAATAACGTTAATTAATAACTTTATAATTATGGCCGTCGTGGCACAGTGGCACAGCGTGTGACTGCAAACACGACGGTTGTGGATTCGAATCCCAATCATGAACTATTTCGTACCTACTGCGCTACGAGTTAAATAAATTGAACTATACAATAGGTATACCAAAAAACATAATCATTAAAAATACGTTACAAATAATATACCAATAGATAATATGGCTCAAAAAGTATGAATTATTTAATTTTGTTTGATCATACTCTTATTGTATGTGTGCTAAAGTCTCAAGTGGATGGTAATAATTTTTATATTTTCATGGAATTATATAATATGCATTAGTTATTTCGAGGCTAAGCGCGGCGTTGAGTTCTGCCACTCAACACGCAATGCCTCCAAAATTCGGCAGAAAGTGGAGAACGGAGTGTCTCAACACTAGGTTCCCTCTGTCTACCCTGCTGTATGCGGGATACAGTGTGAAGCTGATTAATTAGTTATTTTTTTAAAGTGAAAATCATAATCCACAGTTAACATTCAAGGACACTTCTTATAATAAATAATTTTTCTTTTCCATTACTTTTATTACATTATTCAACATAAATTTCACATGTCAATCAATCACTTTAATGTAATTTAATCAATCCAGTCGTCATCAATTCGACTCGCGGGCGGGACAATCGCCTCTCCAACACTATTTTTACACTAATCTTGGCCGTAAGCCATAAAGCGTGCCCTCGTATCCGTATACTCGAATTAACTCCGGCCGGGAATGTATATTTTACCACTAAAAACGTTTGATAACAACTAAAAAA
This sequence comes from Heliconius erato x Heliconius himera, assembly GCA_013421005.1. Lineage (NCBI taxonomy): Eukaryota > Metazoa > Arthropoda > Insecta > Lepidoptera > Nymphalidae > Heliconius > Heliconius erato x Heliconius himera. Next base: position 9,051 of record JAATLQ010033389.1, on the reverse strand, counting down.
TACGTCCCATAGCGAAGTTCACTGCCATCAATGAAGTGCCCGTAGGATTTCACCGGAGTGGTGCGTGTGCGACGTAAATAGCGCCAGGGCTTGGATGAATACGTTTCAGTCGAACGTATGATGGCGCCTTGAGCGTCTCGCGCGTCGGCCATGGTGTGCCACAAATGGACGCTAGCTCTAATTTTACTCACCGTTCCTCTATTAGTGACAGTGATAAGCGCATTCCGCGTACGGTTACCTGGAACTTCCCATGAAGTGAAACCCGATTTTCGAAGACATAAATGTGAAAATTGTGATGTGAGTGATAATGAACTCGACCCCGGTACTTATAGTTTAAAAAAAGAAAGTGTTAAGCATTATGATGCTATTAAAAAAAATCTTAAAGATAAACGACATTTGATAGAAGAAAAGTTAGGTAAGGTTAGTGTCAAAACCGATTACGATTCTGAAGAAAAAGATGATGAAGATGAAGGTGTTTTAGAAAAATCTGTATTAAAAAAACCGCAAACAAAAAGTGATTCTGTTGTGAAAAATAAAAGTAAAAAACCATCCTTAGTATTAAATTTTGATGACGATGACGACGATAGTGATATCGATGACGATGACGAATATGACGAATCTAAATCCAAAGACACCCAGAAAGCAACTTCCTTCAAAGAGTTAAATCTTTTACCAAAAGTGAAAAAACATGAACCTGATAACGATGATGCTAGTGACAAAAGTACGGAAGATATAAAAAATAAAGCACTACCACCTAAAGAAATTATTAAGGAAAGTTTAAAATTAAAAGCCAAACCTTTGAAACCGACGAAACCTGACGTAGGTGTTGATGAGAAAGTTAAACCCAGTAAAGTTTTAAAGGATACCGAAAAAAATAAAATGAACACTGAAGATAAAATTAAAGAAACTAAAGCGGTAAAACCTACTTTAGAAAAAAATGCTTTAAAAGAAGATATTATCGTAAAGGTTAAAAAGGCAGAAAGTAAACAAGAAGATGTTAAAAAAATAGAAAAGCCTCCTAAAATAGTAAAAGAAAAAAAATTGCCTCCAGTAGTTGAAGTGACGAAAAAAAGTAATGATGAACAAGAGGTAAAAGAAAATGTGCCTAAAATTTCTAATAAAGATGATCGGGTCCAGCACCTATCAAACGCATTGTTGCGTCGCAATACACTTCATAGTGAATTTGAAGATTTCTACACATTTTTACCTACATTCGCTCCAAATTTTTCTCGCATACATAATCCTGAATGTCGTAGACAAGGGCAAATTCTACTAAGGCAGTTACATGGATCCAAATTATGGGCTTTAAACAGTAAGTATTACAATTTTATCAATATACGTCAATATGGTGGTGGGTTGGATTCTCACTCGAGAAAATGAAATTTTTAATACTTTAATTTATTATTCTGGTGTCGAGGCAAAGCGCGGCGTTGAGTTCCACTACTCAATACCCAATACCTTCAGAATTCGGCGGAAAGTGGGGAGCGGAGTGTCTTACAACTAGGCTCCCTCTGTCTTCCCCACTATATGCGGGACACCGGGTAAAGCTGAAAAAAAATATATGATATACACGTTTATAAAAGTATCTAATTTATTTTTACACATTTATTTTATTATTGCTAGAAAGAACTTAATACAAAGAAACATTGTTTTTCACAGAATTGTAATGTAAGCTGTTTTTTGGCTGAACTAGAAAAAAAATAATAATTGTATTTCATTAATCAAATAAGATTTGAACCCATAACTTTCACATGCAGTCAGGCAGGACTTACATGATTAACAGCGACAGTAGCTATTTATAACTTGGTCATATATGAGCCGATATACATATATATACATATTGATAAATTATAAAAATATGTGTGAAAATTTTGAACATAATATAGTATAACGAACTTAAAAATAAGAAAAACATATTTCCTTGATAAGAAAAAACCAATAGTAAACATAGGTACATTTTTATTGGACATAAAGTTTTTTAAAATTATTTGTAAAATAAATAATTTCTTTCCAAGTAATCTTATGCTTCTTTAATTAAATCTAACTGATGGTAACGGGTAGCTGTGGGGATATTCTTTTTATTATAACAATTAAATATCTTTGTAAACGTGAAATGGAAATAACAGAAATGTATTGCTTCGAATTATCTAAAACTACTTGCATATCGCAATATGCTTATAAACCTGTATTTAGTGATGTGTTTATCAATTTATTTTAACAATATGGTTAATTATTTACATTATTTACATATACAATGTATGTATCTTATTATAATTTTTTTTTTTTGGCTTTAGTAAGTAATCTTATCGAATTTTGCTAGTTCTTATTACTTATTAAACTGTAAAATATTTCAAATGTATTTAAACAAAATAACATTTTATAAATCTTTATAGAAGTTTATTAATTTAAATGTAAATTTATTAAATAAAGTTAAATGATTTATTTAACTAAATTGTATAAATATACAAAAGAAGAAATTGATCCATCTTTATTTTTCGGTTTTAATAATGCCTTATGCCCCAAGAATTTGGCTAAAAGTGGGGACCAGAAATGTCTCAATGGGAACGGAGTGTTTCAACACAAGACTCCCAGGTTCCCGAGATACAGTGTGAAGTTATAAAGATGCCTTATTACTATTTATGAGACCCACAGAACTCGGCGGAAAAGTGAGGAACGGTGTGTCTTAACACTAGGTTCCCTCTGCCTCCCTGCTGTGTGCAGGATACACCGTGAAGCTGATAAAAACTAATCTATAAACATGTAATATTATTATTACATATTTTATCAGTTTTTTATATTATTTCTGTTCTAAATAAAAATTAAAATTGTTAAGTAAAAGACCTCTTAGATAAGATTAAATTTTTCAATACTCTATAAAAAATAAAACAGACAATGGACACAAAGGTGCCCTTGAGAAGTCCATTTGCGTTTGTGAACGGTCGAACTGCTCCCACAGGGTTTACATAGTTGAACAAAAGTGGAATTTTTCATTACAGTGCTCGATGCAACGGCTAAGGTCCCCTCGGGACTGCTACAAGGTAATGGTATACAGTTGGGCGACTTCGACCAGTGCCTGGGAGTCCGGGCTCGGGTACAACTGGACACTGGCAGCGTGGTCAGGATACAAGGGAAATATTGTTTGGCAATGATTGATGTGAAAGCGGAACAGCCCGAATTGGAAATGCCTGTACATTTGGCGCAAGCCCGAAATCTGTTTAAAAGTAGAATTGATGATGTGAGTTTTAATCCATTTTTTTGTTTTATTTCATTTTTGTGTATTTATTATATTTAACAGTATAGGTGGAGGTAAAATATTGGTTGATATATTACTGTGTTGTTTACACCTTAGTTTTGTATATTGGGCGCTGGGTGGAGAAACTTAATGTTGCATTTGTTAAACACATTCTAAGAACATTTTCTTTTGAACTATATTTTTTCTAACGGAGATTACAAGTCAAGATTATTATATTTACATAAGGCCTCAATAAGTGATAGCAAATATAATCACTATATTTTGATATATTTTTATATTAAAGCATTCGTTTTGTATTTGAGTATGATGAAAATAATTTCTTGTAGGTATACACAGGTCACACGATAGTGATGCATATTCATTTCTCACTATCACTTAATAACATTTTAATTTATATACTCATTTTAATTAAGGTACCCAATAAAATGATAACATTAAAGGTTATAACAATGCGAAAATTACAGTTTGACGTTTTTTAACTTTTTTTAATACGTTATTCCACACTAAAGATATAAAAATATTATTGAAGAAAAATACTTATTAGAACACGCGTCTCCTGGACCGACCAGGCGCTCTGACCACTAAACCATACGTTCTCATCAAGCTTTGTCGAAATTTGTAAACGCTTGTTACAACTTATTTATGTTGTTAGCATCTCTGTAGGTAGATTTTTACAAATTTCCGCTACCCAAAGATAATTACTAAGAATTATCGCCTGGCAAGAGCGAATGCTATTGATTAAATATTTTTAACATTTTATATGTTTTTTTGTTTTTATATAAATTTTTATACGTTTTCTAAATAAGTATTTTTCTTTCCTAAATGTGGAACGACACTTTAAAAGGAATGTTAAAAATTTTTGAAGAATATATAAAAAAATATTTTGAGTTCCACCACTCAATTTGCAATGTCTCAAAGAATTGAGTGAACATACTGGTTCACTCAACTCTTTGAGACATTGCAAATTGAGTGTTGAACCTACTGGTTCACTCAATTTTTTGAGAATTTTTCTCTACTGTGTAAAAGCGAAAAAGCGTGAAGTTGTCCTCTATATTTATTATTTAACACAACCACATATCCTAAGCGTTCTTATAATTCGTTTAGCCAGGTCACTTCGTGCCGCGTTTCTCTACACTAAGTTGGGGCGTCTGCGTGCCGTCACCTTGCGGAGCAGAAGACGTGGAAGTCATCTTGCGGGACGCCATCAAGCATTATCAGTACAAGACTGGTATTAGTTTGAGGGTAAAAGTAGATGACACCGATTGCCATGTGAGGAAAGGGTCGACCTGGTGGAATGAATGGTTGGAAATACCGACAATATTGACTATGTAAGATAATCTGTATGTAATATTTGTATTAACATTTTATCTTTTGCCTCTAGTAGTCGAAGCCATCGTAGCGCACTTTCACAAGTTCTGACTGTAAACGCCACAGTTTTGGGTTTGATTCCCATTGGGGGGCCTGAGTTATTTTCATTTCCTCTCTCTAGTATCAAGACAACGCGCAGTTAAGTTTAAGCTATGTCTCGAAAATTATGGTGAGGATCGGAGTAGCACTAGGTTTCTTCTGCCTACCTGAATTTATTTTGTATTAATATTTAAATGAATAATGCAATATTAAAGTGTTTAGTCTAGTAATGCATAAGAATGAACAATGAAATAACAACGATAACAAGTGGTTGTGGATTCAAGCTCCATAAAGCCAAATATTAGAAATTGGGCAAAATATAATCTTTTATAATATTATAAAAAATAAGTAAAATAAATATATTTCTCCGATAGGATCGAATTTGAATTCACTATCAACAAACATAATACTCTTAAACAAAAGACTAATTTCACTTGAACCTTTAAAAGTTATAGTTTTTGAGAATCGTAGAATTTTAAATTTACTTACTTTGTAATACGATATTTCGTTTTCGTGTAGAAAGATTGTGGGATTTATCGGCTTCATATAGATAAAATGCGATTTGAGGTTGTCATATAAAATTTTTAGTGCTATCGAAGCTTAATCTTGTTTTATATTTCTTTAAATATTCTGTTTAAGTTATTTTGTTATACAAAATAAAAATTCTGTCTTTCGGGGTATAATGTAATATGTATTGTTGTCATAAACACGCGTTGTATAATAGCGGGAGTGGCTCCCTCGAGGATACCTCACCTTGTTGCCACTCTGAATAAGTAATATCACCTTAAATGTTATTTGATACTAGCTGTTATTAGGGTAAATAGAACTTGGAAATTACTATTTAAGTAAAACACTGTAAATTGAATATTTTATATATAGTGTTTTCTCGCTGGTGGTGTCACGGCAAAGCGTGGCGTTGAGTTCTGTAACTCAACACGCAATGCCTTTAGAATTCGGTGGAAAATGGGGAACGGAGTGTCTTAACATCATTTTTTCTCTGCCTACCCAGATATGTGCAGGATATAGCGTGATGCTAAAAAATATTTTATATATTTCAGATCATTGTATGTCATAGTGATAATATTAGTTGCAATGGCTACGCTTCAGGACTTCTTCGCTAGAAATGCTTCTGATAAAGAAAACGGTCGAGAGGAAAATGAGAAGAATGAAAATGAACCTGCGGAAAGCAAAGCTGGTAAATATTGGTCAGATAATTTACAAATCCATTTAAAGTAGAGATTGGGGCCAGTCGTGGCGCAAGGGCACAAGCGTGCGACTGTTAACTCGATACGTTGTGGGTTCGATTTCCACTCGAGGAAATGAAATATTTAATGTTTTTTATTTCCACGCTCTCGTAATGAAGTCTTTGCTTCAATGTCAGAACTCATCTCCATGCTTTCATAGAGATGAGTTCTGACATTGAACACGCAATGCCTCCAGAATTCGGTGAAAAATGGGAAACGGAAGTGGCGGAATGGAAACGACTTAATACGAGGTTTCCAGGTTCCCTCTGCCTACCCTGCTATGTGCGGGATATAGCGTAGAGCTAGAAAAAAACGATCCATTGTATCATAAGCGAAATTGTTTATAACTGATAATGTCTAATGTATATGTGGTACCATAAAATACCACATGGAACTTTAATTAGGTAAGTATATTAATCAAGCTACGCCTATGTTAAGAAAGCTACCATTATATTATAAGCTTTTCTTGGTAGAAGCTTTCCTTAGTTAAAAAAACTCAGAAATTATGAATACCATCATAAATATAGGTACATTATTCTGTTGTCCGTTTTGCGTTTTTCTTTTGACAGCATGATAGGTAGGGAATTCTTATTCCACACTTTGCTCAACCAGATAAGGTAAAAAGATTTTATAAAGATAAAATAGTAAAAGACGTCGTTGTGCGACTGTAAACGCGACTCTTGTGGGGCCGATTCCCACTCGATGGACTTAAATATTTAATATTTTCATTTCTTCGCTCTAGTGACGGGCAAAAGCGCGGCGTTGTGTTTCACCAATCAACACGCAATGCCTCCTCATGCTACATGCGGGGTACAGGGTAAAGATGAAAAAAAAATTAGGAAAATTTAATTTTAATTAATGTTTGTCAGGTATTTTCATTGGGTCATACAAAAACCAATGGCCTTCTGACTGACTAGAATATTAATTACATATGTAATAGTATATCATTATAAATTTTCCATTGTACTTTAATAATGACCAAACGAGCAACTAGTAACTACATGCTTTTTCTCCGCCCGCCAGTCAAGCAGAATAAACAGAGAGATCCTAATGTTACTCTGTAGTACTTTCCGACGGAATTCAAATATTGCGAGTTTGAGTTACGTCAGTCAACGCCGCGTTTTACCTAGTTACTAAAGCGAGCGAGCGAGAAAAAAAATATTAAGTACACATATAAATGAAACACTATACTAAATACTAGCGGCCCGCCCACGGCTTCGCCCGCTTAAAATACATGATTATTGATTCAATAAGTAGAATTGATTGACAACTCTAATGATTTCTAATATGTTTTTTTGATTACTTTAATCTGTAATATTCTAATAAGTTTTTTTACAACATTATCGTAACTTCTATAAGAATTTTTGATTGTTTCGAACTAAAAAATATGACCAATGTTCATATTTGATATTCATAAAATATACATAAAGCTAATTATTTATTATATGTATATATTTTTGTAACATTACGTTCTTTTTACCTATGTTATGTTTTTTAAAGCTCTGTTAAATGTGCTGATGTAACTTAATAATTTGATGTAGTGCTTTAGAAACAGCCTTAAATGTAAAATTATTGATTTGGGTAATGATTCATAATATTCTTTGTAAAATAACTGTAAATGTTTGCATATTAACTCCTGTACAGTTTTTAAATTAGTTACACATATTATTAGCTAAATGTACAATTGGTAAATATTACAGAGTTCACGTAGAAAGGATATTTTTAGGCATTTTTATATAGATTTATTTCAAACAAACGAATGAACCAAAAAATCTATGTATTTTTTTCTATATCTCTTTGAAGATCAAATCGTTCTTTATCTCTGTGTTGAATTAATTGCGATTTCAACTTAACTTAAGGTAATCTCCACTAACAATTCAATTTTGTTTACTTTATTGTATAAAATGTTGTATAATAGTGCTTCAAAAATATATACTTTTATCAACGTCATATAATCAAGACGTTTCGAATGTCATTCTTTAGCCAGGAATCTTACTAACGCGATTGCGATATTGCTATTGCGAACGTTAGTTCGCAGGCAAACTAATGCCTTGAGTTCATTCAAATGACGATAACTTTTTTTTAATTAAACCATTAAAAAATTAAGCGATTTTGATGAACTAAACTTTAGTAGTTAAGTTAAGTTAAAAAACAAAGCAATTGGTGAAATTTTCAAGTAAATCGGTTCAGTAGGTACTTTCAGAGAGAAATGCGGACAAAAATATGTCGACAGACAGACAGACAGACAGACAAGAAATTCAAAAAAATTTTTTTGCTTTCTATTATTATTTTAAGGTGTCCCTCCATACATTTCAGTCAAAATTACTAAATGTACAGACAAAATATTTTTACTGTCTTATTATATATAGAGATAAATGAAACGCTATGTGGCGCAGCGTCCCGCTACAAACCAGCCACGGAAAAATTTATAGAGTTCCCTAATTAGAGTTCTGTACCCAAAGGGTAAAACGATTATTACTATGACTTCGTTGTAATGTATCAAGACTCAAGTGATATGGCGAAGTTCACGGTTCACTTAGGCTTAACGAACGTAATTTTTTATCGTTTGTACGAGTATATATAACGGTACAGAACCCTTCATTCGACTCGTACTTGGCCGGTTTTTTTTTCAGATTGTCTTAGACAGTTTATTTTAGTTTCGTGCCCTTGGACCATTAATTAATTAACACAAAGTCCGACTAAACGATCGATTTATTACTACAGTTCTTTCAGTTTGTTATAAAAATATATAAAGCTATTTCTACACATTTGAAATACAAAATCTCGTAATAATAAAAAATATTGATCTGCATATAACGGACATATTTTATTGCATTTTTATGCATATGAATTTTGATATAACATTTAGATATAAAATAAATAAATCATTAGTCATCGAGTTCAAGAGTCATTTACAAGTGAACTTTACTAAAAGTCACAACACCGTTTATATCAGGGGTTCCCAACCTTTTCTTGATCAAGGACCACTTTTATATCATTCTTGGTAGCAGGGACCACTATGTAGGAGGTATAAATGTATAATATAATAAAAACTCAATAGGACCTTACATTAATTATATATATATATATATATATATATATATATATATATATATATATATATATATATATATATATATATATATA